>APFE030160093.1:0-11390 GCA_000404065.3 Pinus taeda
AAGACACAAGAAGAGGAAGAGGACATGTCTCGTGTTCCATATGCAAGTGCAGTTGGTAGCTTGATGTACGCCATGGTCTGTACTAGACCAGACATTGCACATGCAGTGGGAGTATTGAGCAGGTTTATGTCAAAACCAGGGAAGGAGCACTGGACAACAGTGAAGCGGGTTTTCAGGTATTTGCGTGGTACTACTGATTATGGTTTGTGCTACCAAGGAAGACCAGGATTGGACAGAATGTTGGATATCCGTGGCTTTGTTGATGCAGACTGGGCTGGAGATCTGGACCAGAGAATATCTACAAGTGGGTATGTGTTTATTAACCTATTTGGAAGTGCAATCTGTTGGATAAGTAAGAAACAATCTGTAGTGGCACTATCAACTACAGAGGCAAAATACATGGCAGCTACTCATGCAAGCAAGGAAGTAGTTTGGTTGTAGAGATTGTGTTCAAGTATGGGGTTAGTACAGGGAGTTATAAGGATAGAATGTGATAGGAAAAGTGCAATTTTCATGGCAAAGAAACCTGCATATCATTCAAAGACAAAGCACATTGATGTTCAGTATCACTTTGTGAGGGATATGATAGAAGACAAAAAGGTGTTGCTGGTAAAGGTGGACACTTTGAAGAATACTGCAAATGCATTGACAAATTTTGTGAGCTCTGAGAAGTTCTCTTGGTGTAGAGAGACAATGGGCATTTCAGGTCTAGAAAAATGACTAAGCTCTCGTGTGGCCCCCTATGGAAAGAAAACAACAAGTGGGAGAATGTTGGCTTGTATTATATTCTTTCCACGACTAGCCCACGTAGTTAACTGGGGGGTTAGAGGGGGGGTGGAGACGCCCTTCGTTGCGCTGATTGTGTAGAGGGGGGGGGGGTCACAGGGGGTTGAGCAATACCGTACCCCACTTTATGGGGTCCGGGGTAGCGCCCCGGAAAATTTTGGTTTTGGACCCTATGTTAGGTTGGGCAGACCCACCTATGGTTTTGTGCATGATTTTCGCACATGTTTTTGGACGCGATAGTTTTTGGTCCATGGTATTGGACGCGATGGTTTTCAGTCCATGGTAATGGATTCTTCGGCATGTATAAATATGTATTTTAACATTGAAAGGAACATAATGAAAAATCAAACTCGTTGTCTCGATTTTGGGATCTAGGGGAAAATCTCTGTGTATATGTGTTTTATGTGTTATTCTCTCGCATTTTTTATTTTCTATGTTTTAGAATTCATATGTAGGTAATTTTTGTATGGGGTTAAAACCTACATTAATCGCTAAGGCACAATTATCTTCATCACCTTTCTTTGATAAAGAGCCATCCCTAATTTTCCTCCTGATCTTCTCCTACATCAAATCTCACTACAGTCGTTCCTAATCTGGGAGCTTCTCCTGACCATTGACAGAGTCCTGATAACTATGCTAACTCTTTGGGAGTCTTAGGCAAGCAAGACTCACCATATCATCCTCAGCAATTGTGATTCCAACACTTCCAAGTTCACCATGACACTGAGTAAACTTGGTCAAGTATTTTGGAATCGTCTCGGCTTTCTCCATTTTAATTTTTCGAAGTTTTTCCTTTAATGCCAATTTCCTTTGGTCACTATTGTTTTGATACAAGTCCATCAATGTTTTCCACATATCATACAAAAGTTCCTTTCCTTGGAGACTTGACACAATGTGGTCTCGAACTCCCTCAAGGATTATCCACCTCACTTTCAGCGCACACTTCTTCCATTCAACCAAATTCTACGCATATGATGCTACTAGCTCAGTAATTTCTTGATCAACAAATTCCTTCAAGCCATTATCCTATAGCATAGCCTCCATTTTTCCCCTCTAGGCTATAAATTTTGAGCTGCCTTGCAAGGCATACTCGAGCTCAAATCGTAGAACGCCATCTTTTGATCCTGAAGTATGTATTGCAAATTCGAATTTCACCTGTAACCCAAAACTCAAAACTTCAAAATACCCTCTAGTATACTATTCTCAGCTCCGATAACATGTAGAAAATCTTGTAGATTCACAAGCTCATGCAATATACTAAGGCACAGGACAAGAATCTATTTCTACTTTTAACCAAAGGAAGCCAATAGATCGATGAAAACAATAAGAACAAGAAGAAGATAAATCAATGGCACATAACACAATATGTATCTAGGGAAATCCGCTGCTCAAAACATCATTATTTGTATTGCATATATCGGAAATATGAGTGAAGATACAAAGCTTGTTCTCACTAGAACAATTCTGCACAAGTCTGCTCAACTCTCTCTATTCACAAGCTACCTCTTGGCCAACACTTAGCCAATTCTATAGCTCTCCAAGCCCCTAATCTCTTATGTAATTCCTAGGATTAATAGCTCGTATTTAAAGAGAATTCATGCTTCCAAAAATATGCAATCCAAACATAGGATCAATCTCTGATGCATGCATGACAGTTACACTCTAGTAAATAATACAACTAATAGTACACTGCCTTTGCACTCTAGTCTCAACTGGGTCTTTTAAGAATCGACATGCATGAGTTTCTGATGAGGGAATCTTTAGTTAACTAGAGTGTCACTTGTGGATGCACTAGTGCACCAACTGATTGTTAACTCTCTATTAGTTCCACAAATAGTTTGGAATTAATTTAACTGAACTTAACTCATAAATTGAGTGATCTAATTTCCAACTCAATTTAAACTCATATTGGACCCCTAAAACTTAGGGAGAACATATACATAACCACATAAATACTTCCAACTTGAAACTCCTAAGATAATTAAACTTAATTAACTATTGACAAGTTGCTATGAGAATATAATTTGATTTTAATTATTAGTTTAATTCAAGGACAAATTAAACTAGAATTTATTGTTGTCATTTCTCAACACCTACATCTCCTAAGTAGTGGAACTTCCTCCTTGGGATAAAGGTTTAAAATTATATGAGAATGGTGAATAGTTTTTCAGCCACAATGAATATATTTTATTATTAAATTTAATTTATTAAGACACCCCTATGGCCAACTAGACTTGTACCAAAAAAAACACATTATCGAATCTATGGAGTCAAACACACACAAATCAAGAGAATCAAATGGATCTACCCACAGTTGGATCTTGGTTCATTAGTGCCCAAGTTGGCTATGAAGATGTGGTTGGGATAGTTATGTTAGCCTCATGCTTGATGCATCTTAATCCTGGAACCAAGTACCCTTATGAGTCTTGTAGTACCCCACAGGAGAATTTAATGAGTATTGAATAACATATGCCTTGGATACAACAATTACATCCCCCTCACCACCACCTGCGTAAGATACCTAATATGATGGCCACTAAGGATACCATTCACAACAATCCAACCTACAGGAATAGTCATTAGTCGGGTATATACACAAGGGTAGGGAAACTAAGTTCGACACCTTTAGAGAGATTTCTTAAAGCAATTTAGATGCCTATCAAGGATATTCTCAAGTAATACATGTAGACCAACACCACCAAGACCAATGAAGTGAGGTAGATCACTCTGTCAATCACAATGTGACCTCCAGATTAACACTTATGTGAGAAGGGATTCCCTGGCAACATGACACTACAAATGGATTTTCTCTCCCTAACTCAAGATAATAAATTTGTTTGTGTGGTATTGGAGAGTTTACTTCACTCCCCTAATCCAAGACCCTAGCCTAATGTATTATGGGTGTGCTACCAAAGAAAATAAAAATGTTGAATAAATTTTATTAAGAATTTATTTTATGGGTTGTTATTTACTCAAGGGAAGTAGTCTATAAGAGACATGGTGTGTAAAGACTCAAGACCCAATCCTAATGCAAGTTATATGAAATGTATTTCTTTTTTCTTTTTTGTTCGATGAAATCTAGCTACAGAAGGGAACATAGTCATTTTTCTCTTTGAAACGTAAAAAAAACCTCAAACACTCTCAATATCCTTTCCTGAAATTCACTACATTCATAACATAGATCTTACCCAAAAAACAACTCAAGAAGAAACACAAAAATATTTCAAACAAAAACCAGGAAAGAACACTAAGCACTCTAAAACTTAAACTCATATTTTCAAAAGAGAATCACAAAGAGTAGTTTATCCCATGCATGAAAATAGAAAAAATATGTGCAAAGAAAGTTTTAGAATTGTATTTCAATAGAGGAAACAAAAATCATGCAGCAACAATGATCTATAAAGGTGAAAAATAATAATGAATTGAAGGATAAGACTCAAGAGGTTTGAATATAAAAGATAATTTTAATTATCCAATCATATGAACAGATTAGAAAAACATAATCAAACCCAGTTTTGCACAACCACAATAGATAGAAGAAAAAAGTGTTAACGGAAGGAATAAAAAATGAAAAAAAGAAACCTTCACAAAAAGAAAAAAATTTCAAAACAAATCAAATCCAATTCAAAAATAACTTTTTTGAAGTAGATCTAAGATAGATTTGAATCTACATAATCGGCAGAGAACAATTATGGAAAATGTGAGAGAGATCTAAGGGAAAACCCATTAAAAAACTCAAATTTTCAAACAAGACACCCAAACTATGTGCCAAAAGTGTACTAATACGTAGGTACCCTATGTACAAACTGCGTCTTTATGAAAATTTGTTCTATAATTAAATAGTCAATAATAAACAAATTAATATAAAATAATCAATAATCAATAATAGTTAAATTGACAATTAAAATACCCTCTAATGGGGTGCATGACCAAAGTTTACCACATGACATTGCAACTTCATCACTATCAACCTCATTTTCCTTTCTTGATAAGCAAAAGAATGGCACATGACAATCAAACCTATCACATGTTGCTAGTAAGTTTAGGTAATTGGAACTATACTACCACAAAAATCACTTAGATGTTATTTCCCTCTTGTTTGAGCCATCAGGTTTAGCCACCCTTACAACATTACTTAGCCATGATCATAATGGATATAACAAATTAACTATATGGCTAGAAAAATCCTAGCTTTTCAATTTTGCATCTCAATTTCTCATCATCATGGGTAAGTCTATTATTCTAGTTGGTTCTAGTGTATTCCTTTGAGTCTGCTTTATTTTAGGGGGATTTTTTGCTTGTCTACTTGCATCATACTTTTCTCCCTATCTACTTTGTCCCCTTATCTCCATCTTTTCTCCACTTTTAGTTACCTTCCCCTTCTATCTATATTTTCTTCATTCTCTTATTTTGGGTTTTGGATGAGTTGTGTCTCTATGTGGTATCTTTTGCTTATATTGTACCATCAACTTACTTTGAATCTTCTCTCATATTCATCCATTCCCCATCTAAATTATTTCCACAATCATAAAGATCATCAAAGGAATTAGGGCCATCCCTCATCACATTCATAAGAAGGGTTCAAGGTTTCTATTGCAATCTACTAGGAGCACACTCCTTTAACTACCCGTGTGAAGATAAATTTGGAAAAATATGATGCTTGGGAAAGGAGGAGTTGTATCCAATGTTATAATATTAAGGATAATTTGGGATATTAGGTCATAGACACTAACAATACTTATAGTCAAAACACCATGTACTTGGAAATAGTAGCCCTTTATTGGAAACTAAAAACAATAATGGGGAAGGTGCTTGTTGGGAGAAGCAAAGCTCAAGAGACTCTCCTCTACATTGATTCCCTCCAAATTGAAATTAAGAAATTGGATCACAAAGTCTCTCTCTTAGAAAAGAATATTACAAATTTAAACTTCCCATATTTAGAGGAGTAAAATGAGAATGTTGGTTCTGAATCTATCCTCGTTGACTCTCCTTTTGCCTAATTTGTTCATGTTCAATTATTTTATCTATTTGTTTATGAGTAATATCTCTTCTCTTCACACTAAGCACAGTACTAGGCTATCTAACATTTTTCTAGATAGTGCAAGACTCATTTTGCTTAACTATGGTATTATTATCATTAGCACAGTAATTTGGACAAAAATTGAATGTCTTTTCTATTGGTTTGGTTTCCATCACAATGAGATAGTAGCCATTAGAAGGTCTAATTTTTTCTCACTTTAGTATAAATTCCTTCACTAACTTGCCAAAAAAGAAATGGAAATAAAATATCAGAATAATACAATTATGATACTTAAATATCCTAATTATAATATTAAAAAAAATGTAGCTATAATACAAACATACACAATAACAATATTAAATTGAAAAGTATTAAATATGTTAAGAAATATTAATATTTTTATTTTTGATGTTTTTTAACATACGATTCTTCTAAATAAGATTAATACTATTATAACTACTATAGGTTGTGTGGTTTTTCTCTTTGATCAATGCCTACATGCTTAGGAGGATATGCACCTTTGCTTCCTTCGAATATTGAATATTTTAACAATCTAGTGACTAATGGGCCAAAATATCAAAAGGAAAATCCCTTTTTCTTTGTTAAGAAGCTTGATGAAATCCCCCAAATTTAGATTTTATCCTCCTAGTCACAATGTTGGGAACTATAGTGGTTGTCCCTTTGTGATCTATGAAATTGTGGGTGGAAAAAATAATAAACCCTTGCTCAAGGTTTTGGTCTCATCTTCCTTCTGTGGGAAAGGTTTTTTCACCTTCTTTTATGAAAATAAGGCAGAATTAGATTTGATATTAAAAATTGGGCCTTACTTTATGGGATCTCGAGGGTTGTATATGGATCGATGTAGCCTTGGTTTCAATCTTGAAAGTGACGTGCCTTTGGATATGTGGGTGAAGCTTCCATTCCTCCCTCTCCATTGCTAAAATGAACTCTTTGGAGTATTAGGAAAGCCCTCGGTAAATAAATTGATCATGTTGAGCCACAAGAGGGGTTTCTTTCCTATGCAATAATTCTTGTGGAAGTAGATATGGATAAAGGGGATTATATTGGCCATCAATCTAAATTTGGATGCTCGTATCTAGAAGTGGAATATGACCAACTTCCCTTCAAGTGCAAAATATATCATGAGTATGTCCACTTTTCTAGAAGTTGTAAGAATAAACAAGAGGAACAACAAAAACAAGTGGAAGAGGGAGATCAATGGAACTAACTAATGAGAATAAGAGGCCCACCAAGACAAGCTAATAATCATCCTAGACAACCTAATCCAAATGACAATAAATGGAAAGTCCCAACTTCTCCAAAAAAACTAGGACTACAATAGGGAGAAGGATCTTGCAAGATAAATCAAAAGAAATATATCCACAAAATATATGAAGATTTGATTATAATTAATGAATAAGGAGAAATCTAGATGAAAAATATTTGAATTTCCCTAGAAAAGGAGCCTAATCCCACTTGAAATTCTAGGGTCATCCTCAATACTAAGAATAGGTTACCCCTAGAGGATGTCTTAGCCCCTCTATAACCGATTGAAGGCTCTTCCTCAAATGAGGAAGAACATCACACACCTCAGAGCATCGAAATTGGCCCTACCTTTGTGAGCTCAATTGATGAGAAATAATAAACTAATAAGGAAAATGAGAAAGAGTGGCTCCACTTCAAGGTAGGTAGGAAGACTAATCAAGAGCTAAGAATAAAAAAGGAAAAGAAAGACAAAGAATAGGGAACTTATTCAAAATTGGATCCAAGGTTCACCCAAGGAGGAAAAAATACAATAAAAGGAGGAAACTCAACCAATCATCAAGTGGCAACTAATAGCAAGGAGTTAGGGCCAAAGAAAATGATATCATAAGTAAAATCCCTTATTAAAAGTGAAAATCCCCTTATTCTCCTACTTCAAGAGACTAAGATGTAGGGGGGTTAAGAAAACCTTTTAGCATCAATACAATTTATGGAATGGTAGAGCTATTTATAAAAGAAATCAAGAGGATCATTTGACAAAATTTGTACCCTTTTAGCTTCATCCTCAATCAAACTATTGAACCAATGTGCCTCTCCACATTGGAATATGGCAGTGAAATTCGTACATTTACCCTCTCAAAAGGTATGCATTGTTGTTTATATATATGTGTGTATACAGATATATATATCTATATATATGTGTGTGTGTGTGTGTGTGTGCCTATTCATTTCAAGGAAAATATTGAGTGTTGGTCATCCCTTATGGATTTTAGAGACTCTAATTTTGGCCAATACATTATATTCAAGGGTGACTTTAATATTAACCTATATGCTTGGGAAAAAATAAGAGATAAAGTTAGATATCATTTCCAAGAAAACATGGAAGATCTAATTACAAAGCTAAATATGTTTAATATAAACCAACCTTTAAACAAGTTCACTTGGAGAAATAGGAAATTAGACCATAGTCACATTGTTGCTCGCCTTGATCATTTTCTTGTTATTTTTTCCTTCTTAGAGCAATACTTCCTGTTATCTTCCAAAATTTTCCATGGTGCAGCTTTGATCACCACCATCTCTTACTAGAAATATTAGAAAATGGTAATTATGGTCCTCTCCCCTTCATTTTTTCCCAATTAGGATCAAATCATAGAGCTTCTATGATTTGGTAAAAAAACTTTGGAGGAAATGGGTTACAAAAAGCCCAATTCACATTTGGGAGAAAAAAAAATAAAAATCTTAAAGAGGTCATGAAGACTTGATCTAAAGGATAATAGGAAATGAACCAGGATTCACTTTCCCAACAATAAATTAACATGAAAGTTCTTCAAATAGATATGGAACAAGGACCAGTTACTCGGGAGATTCTAATGAAAGAAAAGAAGGAATGTGAAGCCTGTCACTATGCTTTGAAAAAAGATGAGGAATTGTGGAGGTCCAAATCTCGTAGCCTTTAGCTTCTGGTAGGGGATATAGATTCCAAATTATTTTATAATCAAGCTAAATATTTAACTTGGAAGAACAATTTCAAAGAGATCACAGTTAGAGGGACTAAAATCAATGATTTTTTATTGATCCAAGATGAGGAAATTGAACATTTTCTCGAGCTCTGGAACATAGTGGGCCCCATGAGTGCATACTAAAAGGATATTATGGTTGAGCATGTTCTAGAATTAATTTCTCTAGAAGATAAAAATTACTTAATGAAAGAGATTATAGAGGAGGAGATCAAGAATATAATTTTTTCTTTCAACCTAGATAAATCTCTTGGGACAAATGGCTTGTTAGAACATTTTTATCAATATTTCTAGGATGTGATTAAATTTAAATTTTGTGCAACAGTGGATTACTCCTTTAAAAACAATTGTATAGGAGGGGGTATAAAATATTCCTTCCTAGCCTTATCTCCCAAATAGGCTAATCCATTGTCATTTTTATGGTTCAGGACTATTTCAATCTGCAATGTGTCTTACAAAGTCATTTCCAAGATCTTGGCTACAAGGCTCAAGTTTGACCTCCCAAAAATCATTTCAAAAAGCCAACGAGGATTTTTCTTTCAAAGGAAAATCTTGGACAATATTGTTTTGGTTCAAGAAGAAATACATTCCAAACAAACAAGGGGTTATCAAGTTGGATATCGTGAATGCCTTTGATCGAGTGTTACATATCTTTACCTTTAAGGTAATGCAAAAAATTGGTTTTAATAGAAACTTTATTCACTAGATATCTTTATGCATTTCAACTCCTTGGATCTTGCCAAATTTTAATGGAAAACCTTTGGGATCTTTCAAACTTTCAAGAGGCCTTTGGCAAGGCTACACCTTCTCCCTGTTTATATATATCATAGGTACACATTCTTTGAGCCAAAGATTGGATTTTAAGAGAAGAAGTGAAAGACCTCGATGAGTTTGATTTGTAAGAGGAATCAAGAGAATAAATCATTTAGAATTTGCAAATGAAACTTTATGTATGGGAGGAGAATATTCCATTATAGATAGATTCAGTTCTAGGTCAGTATTAGACCATTTTTTGGAGGCCTTAGGATGCATGATAAAATTTTATAAAATCACAAATTTATTTTTGAAATATTAGTAGCAGAAAACAAATGTAAATTGCAATGATTCTAGGATTTCAATATGTGGAAACCTACAAAGACTCAAATATGTTGGCATTTCTAAATTCCTAAAATCACACTATGTGTAGGATTGGTAAAGTATAGTTTCAAAATTCAAATCATTTTTTTCTCAATAGGGTCCTCGTTGGTTGAATATTGATGGTTATATAGTCTTGATTAAGGTTGTTCTTTTAGCATTTCCCCTCTATCATTTTTTTGTGCTCTTGGACCCTCAAATCATCCTATCTTTAATGACTAAAGAAATCTAAAATTTATTACGGGAAGGTGGTAAGAAAAACACTAAAAAGCTTCATCTAGTCAAATGGGCCACTATTTAACATCCTAAAGAACATGGGAGGCTCACTATCAAAGATCTAATGCTCATGAATAAAGCAATTGGAGGTAAACTCATCTCGATCTTTCTCTCCCAAAAAGATGAATGGTGGAAGGTCGTATTGTGCTCAAAATGCATCCCTTCAAGGCATGATTCCATCCTAATCATGCTCCCTCCTCCCCAAGGAGGATCCATAGTGTGGAGTTTGTTTGTGAATTCAACTCCCGTTATGAAATAAATAATTTTTGGACACTTAGTAATGGAGAAATTATTAATATTTGGGTAGACATGGTTATGAACAATATTCCTTAAGAAAAGGTTAGAGACTTTATGCCACTCAATAATGTATATGTTGCAAAAAGAAAATTCTCCCTTGTTGATATCTTTCTTAGGATGGGAAAGGAAAGTGGTGTGGGTAGAAATTTGAGTTCATAACCCCCCAACTAGCTTCATCTTGCCCAAAAACTTTGTAATGTTGTTGTTGGATGTGCCCCTTAGCATTGTGATGCGCCTAACAAATGAGGTTGGATTTGATGTATACAGTTTGGGATGAGTATGGTTCTCTTCTTTTCCACGTGGTTATCCTACAAAATCTCATTGTTGGGAGGTAATTTGGAATCCTTCTAGCCTTCCCAAGATTAATTCATTTTTCTAGTTAATGGTGCATAAGAATATTTTGACCATAGAAAATATTTAGAAGAGGGAAATCCAAGGCCCCTCTTGATGTTATTTATGCAAGAACAATGAAGAATATATCAAACACATTATTTTGGAGTGCGCCTATATAAAAAATGTATGGAGCACAACTCTTTCCCCATTGATAAGCAAATAAATATGGTCGTGTTTACTCCGAGATCTCTTTTCTCCTAGACATTGAAATACTCAGGTCGATTCAATCATAAATCTTTTTTTAAACAAGTTTGGGAAGCTTTTCCCAAGTTGATTTGTTGAAAGTTTGATTAACGTGGAGCAAAAGTATTGTTAACAAAACTCAAATGTTTTCCCAATCAACCATAATGAAATCTTTGCATTTGTGCTTTAAATTTTGATCCCAAATCCCTTGTAAAGTAGCCTCTCCCTAAGTATGGATGCTCATGAATCTAGCTAGATTTCAAAGCTTTCCCTTCAAAAGGAAATCAATTTTGTTCCAAGGC
>APFE030160094.1:0-20960 GCA_000404065.3 Pinus taeda
GAGGAGGGGAGGTTGAAAGCTGAACATTCCAAAGGGTAGATGCTGCTGAAATTAGGACTTCCTTGTAGAAGCTTGTGAGGAGAGATTCCCATCCTTTCTTGTTTCATTTGGAAGTGGGTGAGCTTATCAAAGTAAAGGAAAACTCTTGCTGGACCTGGGAGGAACCTGCACAACACCAAGGCTCAGGTTGTAATGGTTTCTTTTGTTTCCTATTAATACAAATAAGTCCATTCTTCTCAACAATTTGTTATTAATGAGTTGTTTCATATACTTCTTGGTCTATATGTTGAATATGTTTTATTTTATGAGATATTCAGGTGCTATGTAATCGTTTGATTGTTAGTGAATGCAGGTTTCGAAGTGAAGGAGGAGCTCATCCGGATCAATGAGGCTGGACTACTACAACAGCGTTGGACTACAGGTAGGATCTAAACACTTGATTTCTTGTATGGTAAATGCATGTTTAGAGAAGGATTGCTCTTAATTGTCTTGTTTGTCACTAGAAAGTCTTAGGCTTCTAGGGAGGTTGGTTTTGTCCGCAAGATTAACTCTTTCCGCATGACAGCTTCTTCAAAGGACTGCGATGCAAGTATTTAAGATCTTTGAATACTTGGATTAAAATGCTCTTGTGTGAAAGGAAAGTTATACAATTACCTTGATGTTTGGAGCTACGTGAAGTGGAAATTTATTTATAGATAGAGGGGTAATAGGACCTAAATATAGCTCATTGATCGAGCCTGCTCTGAGTGATGACGAAGAAGCAACACAAGCTTCTCCACAGAGTATTGTCTAGTTAATGAAGTGAGGGTTCATGCTAATACCACATCCACCCACACCACCTCCATCTTCACCTCCACCACATACAACTTCACCCACACTACCACCACCTCCACCACCTCTATGGACATATTGCATGGGACCGCGAGAGCTCCTGCACATCAGATTCAGATGAATAATTGGAACACTAGCATAATAGATTTCATGAAGTGTCTACGCTATACTGCAACATTATGACCAATCGCTGCACTATGTATCATCAGAGGTAAGAATTATACCTTATTATGATGGTTTAACTGACTTTGGTAAATTTTTGGATGCATTTGAAACGGAAGTTCTAGAGAAGCATCACTTCCAAGCCTTGGATTTGACACTGTGCGCTACGCCCGCAAGATGGTGCTGTATATAGAAAGACAATTTTGATGGATGGCACAAATATAACAGAATGATGAGGGTGTGGTTTAGTTGCCCAAAATTATGATTTTCAGAAAAATATGGCGGGAGTAGTGATCTACACGATCACTTAGCAAAATGGAATGATGTTATGCAGTAGAACCACAACTAGAGTGGGTGCATCTGTTCTATCACACCTTGGATGGAATATAAATGAATTGGTACTTGGAGACATATCTCTGCCATGGAATGAATGAATGGGATATTTTGTGATATGGATTCTTGTTGACATTCAACTTTGAAGATGGATTCAAGTGCATTGATGAAGTGCTACAGGAGGTTAAAGCAACGATCTTCTGAACCCCACAAAATCCCTTGGATTTGATTCAACTAGATTGGACCACCCAGCTACGCCATGAATTGGAATGCTACAACGTGACTTCCGAAGAAGAAGAGGATCCAAGGATCATTAATATCCCAGAGACAGAAGGTCGCCACGAAGTTGAGGGGATGCAGATATAGAATCTCGATATCACCACGCCGTTGAAAATGAGACAAGTGAACATAGGGATAGAGGCGGAGCTGAAGTTTGCAAAGATAGGGGACTATTGGGATGATGCTATGGTGGATAAGGTCACTGAGTTTCTCTGCGAGTATCAAGATTTTTTCCCTACAAAGTTTTCAAACCTGAAAGGGATAATAGGCAATTTAGGTGTGATGACGATAACATTGAAACTAGACACAGACCTATGAAACAGAGGCCATATTGCCTCAATCCTAAGTACAAAGAAAGGGTCTACTTAGAATGGGACAAAATGTTGGTAGCGGGAATCATTGAACTAGTGGAGGAATCCGATTGGGTCAATCCTATGTTAGTGCAGGAAAAGAAGTAGAAGGATGAAATAATAATCTACATAGATCTTAGGAAGCTAAATGATGCTTGTGTGCATGATCCTTTTCCAAATCCATTCACCGATGAAGTCCTAGATAATATAGGAGGAAATGAAGCATATTCATTCATTGATGGGTTCTCTAGCTACCATCAGATCAAGATCACACCAAAAGATAGGAGTAAGATGACCTTCGCGACCGAGTGGGGGCACTTCTAGTATACTATAATGCCTTTTGGACTGAGGAATGCACTGACAATCTTTGCACGCATAGTCATTGCGGCGTTCAAGGACTTCATTCACAAGTTTTTGAACATATCATTTGACGATTGGACGGTGTTTGGGCTAGTAAATGCCATGTGCTAGTTTGTGCTTGATGTTGGATACATGCTAGAGGTATCAGATCGCGCTAAAATTGAAGAAGTGTCTATTTTGCATCCCTTTCTAAATATTGTTGGGTCATGTAGTATGCAGACAAGGATTAATGGTGGATCCAGCTAAGACCATAGTTATAACCAATTTGGAGGCACCAAGAAGTGTTAAACAGCTGCGCACAACACTGGGACATACTGGTTATTATCGAAATTTCATCAAGAGTGATGCCCCGATTACCGCGCCAATGGAAAAATTGTTGAAGAAGGATGCTACATTCTGTTGGAATAAAGAATGTCAGCGGAGCCTAGATGTGTTAAAGGAGAACATGGTCATTGTATCAATCCTAGTCCTTCAGGATTGGAAGAAGGAATTTCATGTGCATGTGGATGCATCATGTATTACGCTAGGAGTAGTACTGACACAGAATGGTGAGGGAGAGCTGGATCACCCTATCGTGTTTGCAAGCGAGAAGTTATCTAAGGATGAGAATAATTATTCAACAACAGAGTTCGAAGGTTTGGCTATGATGTATGCACTCTAGAAGTTCAGACACTACTTTCTAGGTGGACACTTTAAGATGTATGCAAACCATTATGCATTAAAGTACCTGGTCAACAAGCCTGTGCTGGGGGGGGGGAATATGCAAATGGCTATTGTTGTTTTAGGAATATGATTTTGAAGTCATTATGAAGCTAGGGAGATTTAATTTAGGACCAGATCATCTGTCGTGCATTGAAACAGGGGAGGAGCCTACCAATTTAGTGGAGGAGCTTCCATACACACAACTCTTTGTGGTGTGTGTAGCAAACAATCATTTTGTAGACATCATACACTTTTTGACTACAGGAACCACTCCAAAAAGTTACACTAGCCAAAAAAGAAGGAATTGGTGGTGCACGCTATAGATTTTTCTCTTATTTCCAGTCACTTGTATAAGATGGGAGTGGATGAGATATTGCAGTGTTATGTGCCTAAGTTTGAACGAAGCAGCATACTAGCTGAAGCTCATGAAGGGGTGTGGGAGGCCATTATGCAGGAAAATCAACAACGTAGAAGATTTTACGCGCTGGGTTGTGGTGGCCAACATTGCATAAGGATTCCAAATCTTATTGTAGGGCATGCGATGCATGTCAGAGGATGGGCATGCCATCACAGAGGGATGAGATGCCTCTCAATCTGCAAGTGTCATTGCAACCATTTGAAAAATGGGCAACTTATTTTGTAGGATTGATTTAGCCTCCAGGAAAAAAGATGGGTGCATGGTATATCATCACCACAACTGAGTATTTGACCAGATGGGTGGAGGCACAACTTGTAAAGGGTTTTACAGGGGAAACAACAACGAAGTTCTTATTTGAATATGTGATGATTGGGTTTGGTTGCCTAAAGATTTTGATGAGCGATCGAGGTATGCACTTCCTTAATGAAATGATCAGCTCGCAGATGGAAGAGTTCCAAGTTTATCATGAAAAGAACACACCGTATCACCCTTAGGCTAATGGGCTGGTGGAAGCATTTAATAATATATTGGGGAATGAGGTAATAAATGTTTTCAATGCATAGAGAAATGATCAAGACATACGTGTACCATAGGTGTTGTGGGTTTATTGAACTACTTGTGAGAAGCTGACTGGATAGACACCATTTCGATTGGTTTATATTTTAGAAGCTGTGATGCCAATGGAGTACATTGTGCCTAGTTTAGAGATAGTGGTGTTCACAAGAATGGCAGACCCCGGAGCCTTAGAACAAAAGCTTGAAAACTGACAGAGTTGAAGGAAGATAAATTCTTGGCTGGATTCCATCAACAAGTTCAGAAGGAGCACAAAAAGGCATGGCACAATCAACACATCAAACTGCGCACCTTCAAGGTAAATGATTTAGTTTTATTATATGATAACAAGTTTGACAAATTTCCAAGAAATTTTCAGATGCATTGGATGGGGCCATATGTGATCAAGGAGATTACCGATGGTGGAGCAATTTAGCATGTGAAATTGAATGGAGAGCCATTCCTCGGAAAGGTAAATGGCACTCGATTGAAGCCATACACCAAGGATCCAGCAAGATGACTATATGATGGTAGCACAGTATTAGCGTTCTAGGCAACTGCGAGGAGGGACTGGACTATAAACTACATTGTTCGAGTTGTAGAGCTATGTGATGAGGGGCCTCCGTAGAATAGAAGGGTGTCATAGTGTTAGTAGATGGACGAAGGGAGCTATGCTATAGGACAAGAGACCATGCAGTGTGGCCAGAAATTGACCGCTATTGTCACTATTCATGATTTGACAGTGAGAAAATGGCTAAGAGGAGTGGGGGGTGGCATTTAAGGCTAAATTTAAGAGCGTGAACTTTGAAAATTTGTCGTTAATCTAGTATTTATCAGTGGATTTTGGGGGGAATGGTCAGATTTGAATTCAAATTTTCCTATAAATTAAAGATGGTTGTCCAACAGGAAACACTTTGCATTCTGAGATTTTCTGAGTTGTGTCATCTGTTGTGCATGAACTGTAAGTTCTTATACGACTTGGTGGCTAGTTCTATGTTTGACAGGTTACCTGAGGAGACCCAAAAACTCATTAACAACTTCATGTCTGCACCCGTGGAAATTGCAAGTGCCAGAGAGTCTATTTCCTTTGAGGGAGATGCCCCTAAGGTCATGAGTATGGAGGTTCTCGTAGCAGTACCTAAGATGCCTAGGCTAAAGCCTACGCTAAAAAGAGAGGTTACCAAGACAAAGAAATATAAATAGAAGAATATGTTGCCGTTGCGTGATTCACCAAGGAAGAATCAGAGAAAAGAAAAACCAACCACGCTGGAGAAAGGAAAAATGGTAGATCTAGAGGCCGACAAGGGCACAAAGGACATTGATATTGAGGGGGTGGACCCTATTTTGAAGCTTCTAGAATACATTCCTCTATGCCAGGGAAAGGTAAAGGTCCCAAAGGACCCATATGAGGGAAAATTTCTCCTCAAAACTATGAAAAGGATGTGAACTGGTCCTCGAAAGCCTTTTATTAATGAGGCCTCTATTTTCTCCAATTTGATTTATTTTTCCTTCAATTTCCTCTTCACATGTGTTATCACCAAAATTTAATCATCAAGCCATAATTTACTAGATGGATTGAAGTACACCATGTAGCTGCCCATTTTACCATAGTAAAATTGCTTTCATTGTAAGAAATTTCTTAATAAACCACATTTGTTAAGTCATTTCTGATTAAACCCATGAAGAATAATTAAATAAATCACTATTTATTTAACTATCATCTAGGAATTATTAACTAATCACTAATTAGTTATTATTCCTTGTCAAGTTTGACTAAATCCCCTTGGAATACTTAAATAAATCATTATTTGTTTATTATTCCTTAACCATATTCACTGAGATGATAAATAAATCATTTATTTATTTATCATTTCTAAATAAAAGTATTTAACCAATTTAAATACTTTTCCCTCCAACCAAATATAATAAAATATTCCAAATGGTTAATT
The DNA here is from genome assembly GCA_000404065.3 of Pinus taeda. Taxonomy (NCBI): domain Eukaryota; kingdom Viridiplantae; phylum Streptophyta; class Pinopsida; order Pinales; family Pinaceae; genus Pinus; species Pinus taeda. The sequence continues at coordinate 5,937 of APFE030160094.1, forward strand.
CTAGAATTTGGTTAATAATATTTTATTGTTTTCCATTATTCGAGAATAACCTAAGATTTTGTTATATGGTTTTACATTCATTCTTCACTTTTGATCATTTTCATTGTTGCACGCACTATTGGAACCTTGATTATTAACATTGTCACACACCATTTTCTTTTCCATTTGAGTTCTCATTGAGCTCAAACATTTTGCTTGCTGGGTTTTACACATTATAGAGGAGACAAACTCTACAAAAGCTGAAGACATTGAGGATAGCCAAGAACCCATCCCATATAGGGGGACTAGTAACATTATTTGTTCCCTTCACAAGCGTCATTCAATAAATATATTCTTTATATATCTGGTTTCCATTGGATTATTGGAGTTACTTACGTTTATTTTCTTATACCATTATGTTGTTTAACTATTTCTGTTCCATAAATCAGGGATTTGGCAGGTTTTGTTTCTATCATTTGATGTAGATCTACACTGTTTATATCCATTTTTATTATTGAGATTGTTTGTCATCCACAATCTAAAATACTTTCTTTTCATACACTCTTGACAAGAAAGAAACCCAATAGATGGCGACTCGACTGCGTTTTTAATTATGATTTAGAAAACTGGCTGACCTTCCATTTTTAGCTTAGTGTTTTTATTTTTCCATCTCTTAATGTTGTTTACTAGCATTTTAATGCTAGATCAGTCAAATTTCTAACTTCACAAGTTTTTTGGTTATTTCTGCAGGTCACAGGAACCAGTCGTGACAGAGACGACAAATTTTTCCAAGACTTGCCACCCAAGAACTGAGGAGAAGAAATCTCATTTTTCTACCCCAAACCTGTGATCTGGAAGTCCAAAATGCACTTTGTAGCCCAAAAAGTGTGACATCCCTAGAATTAGGTCAGTACCCGATTTTAGGGTTTTCCAGGAATTTTTCTGATATTTTTCTCTGTTTTGCTAAGAGTTTTCTACTGGGTTGGTTGACCATTGTCTTAGCCCACTTAGGCCTTTATCTACTCTGTTTCACTCTTGAAAGTGGAATTTAGCCCCTTAGGACTTCTAGTATGCTTCCACCTCTATAAGAGGATTTTAGCTGAGCAAGAAGTCTGAGTTTTTGCAAAGCTTTTAGCCATATTTTCCAAATTTGTACCTTCCTTCTTCAGATCTTCATAGATAGGTTGTTTCAATCCAAAGTTCCCTCTTTAACCTTGTTTGGTATTTTTCCTTAGGGTTCCATTTTTTTCCTTAGGTTTCACACCCATCGTCGTATATTTTCCTGCGATTTTCCTCACTGTTTTTTTGTTGTTACTGCACCATTTTCTAGCAGCATCATGTCATTTGATCCAAGTCAAACTGATGCTTAGATATCTTGGCCTTTTTTCAGTGTTTTCAGTTGATTTTGACACCAACTAGCAGAGTGTTTGCAAACCCAGTTTGGGTGGGGTTTAGATAGTTGATTTACTTTTAGTTCATTTACAATATTTCAACAATCTTTTTCTTTTTTAAACATGATCTAGTATTAACTAATAAACAAACTTGCACATGCAAGCACACCTTAAGTGAAGAGCACTTGGTTTACACCACCAAGCTAAGACTTAAGTTAATTAATTTATCTCCCTAGACAGAGACAAAGACATTTAGTTCATCTCCCTTCACCATTTCCATGTCACTTGTGTCTTATAACCATTGCACCACTAAGTTGTTTGTCACAGAGACTCTTAGGCCTTCATCCCCAGTTTCGTCTTGGGTGTATTACTTCTCCCCACATGATTTTAGTTCATCCTCCCCCAAGTCCCCATACCAAATCTTCTTTTGTTTCATTTGATTCCTCATCTGATTTTGAAGCTCCTTCACCACATACCATCATCATGTCAGGATCCACTGCAGGTGCAGGAAACCAACTTAGTGTTGGCTTAGGTTCTACGCCGATAATCACACCTAGTGGAGCCATTATAGGAACCATTACAGAAGCTTTGTTGCTACCTTTAATGGCTGGGTTAAGTCTCCCGTATTTTATCCAGTTGATTAACAACCTTATACATGACGATGCTAGTTGGCCAGCTATGCTGACTAAGCTTCCTTTCAACATTCCCAATTTTGAGGGTAATTCTAGAGGGGACCCCACTAATCACATCTTCTCCTTCCATATGTGGTGTTTGTCTAATTCAATCACTGATGACTCCATTCATCTTCAGTTGTTCCAACACATGCTCACTGGAGAAGCTTCCAAGTGGTATGTTGACCAGCTTGCCACTTCTCATTGCACTTTTTTGATGCTTGCTAAAGCATTCCTTTCATATTTTCAGTTACCTCTCCAATACGACACTGGTACAAAGTTCTTAACTGCATTCTGTTATTTATGTGCCATCCGTCTTTCCGATCATTTCCAAGGATGGCATAGAAGGAGGAGCATGTGTCGTGCTCCCCTCTTCGAAGATCGTGTCTACCTCGATTAGTTTCTTAGGACTCTTTTGGTGCCTATTTCAAAATATGTTGCATCTCACTTTCCTCAGACAGAGGAAGAGGCTCTCGAGAACTCTTTGAGATATAACTTGATTTATGATTAATCAGGTTATGTCTATATTGTTATACAAGACCTCCCTTGTCTTGGTGGTGCCAATGCACTAGGGCATCTCACTTCGCCAACAATATTGTTGGAGCTATTTCACATCCTTCACTGAATACTCAGCAGAGTTATGTCTATCTAAACCGGGGCACCGGTTCCTCCAACACTTATCCCCCTCCTACCAGCAACATGTATTCAGGGAAAACCACATGCATTCACCCAACCACATCAGCAGATTCCAAGGCCATCTATTGCTCAACCTATCTACGAGGCCTTTTCCCATTCACCATATTACACATATGCACCACAAAGCGCTCCATCCCCTCAGGCATTAACACCGTAGCCTCCCATGCATCCTCAACCCCAGCAGCCACTGCCCCCTCAGGGTCAAGTGTATGCACAACATAGTGTGACCAATCCCCAAAGTTTGAAGAAAAAGAATAAGGTGAATGGTAACAAGGGTAACCAAGGGAATCAACCTAATGAATCCTAGGGGAACCAGCCTAACACCAAAAACCACCAACATGGCATCCAGCCCAAGCAGAACAATGTTATTTGTACAAACAAGCCTTGTGCATGTTGTGGTGTACATGGCCATTATAGTCATGAATGTCCCCTCTTACCCTAGGTGCGCCAAATGTGGGAAGCCCAAGCAACATCAAGAGGTCAACCTCCCATGCAACAATCACCTCAGAATCATGCGCCATCTCAAATGGATGTTCTTACAAATCCTTTTCCTTGGTAAGGATTTGTTGCTACTCAACCTCAGCAAGGTCAACCATCCCACCCTCCCCAACCTTCTAATCCTAGTGACTACCAGATCCTCATGATGAATTATGAAAAGTTCAATACCTCCGATGTCAACTTGCAAACTTGGTCACATCAATGCGACAAGCCATCATCTTCATCTGCAATTGAGACCAAAACCAAAGCATCTATTGAGCCTCTTACGAAACCAAATGGTCCATTACAAATCAGTTAGCCTAAATTTGAGTCAATTCCTAAGATCCCCAAGGGTCCATTATACCATAACATGGATTCTAAATGAGTTGCCCACAAATACAGTATAATAGATGACTTAGCATAATCCCCCACTGCCATGTCAACATTGGAAGTCCTCCAATCATGCCCATCTCAAAAGAAATCTCTTCTAACTGCTTTGGGCACAGTAGATCCTTCAGATGATCATTTGGTTGTATTTCTTGTTTATGTGTTAGAACATCATCCATTACCTCCATCTGTTTCCTTCTAGATACCAGTCCGAGTATGTAATGTCATCATCTCCCCATGCATTATTGATGAAAGCACATCCACTTACGTGATATCCGCTGTTGTTTGGAACCAACTCAAGTGACCTGACCTAGCCACATCCACCATCACTTTGCGTACATGGGACGGTCACCCCTCCCATCCTCTCAGCATGCATCACAATTGTATAGTGACTCTTGTGGGAAATATTATCAATGTAGATGTTGAGGTTATTGATTCCCCTCTAGGTTACAACATTCTCTTGGGTCGTAGTTACACATATGTCATGTCAGTCATTGCATTTGCGGTTTTCCAAGGGATGTGCTTCCCCCATGAAGGGAAGATCATCACTATCGATCAGCTGAAATATTACGATCCACCATCCTTAACCTCCCTTTAGCCCATTATCTCACCAATGTTGAGCAAGAAATCTACCACCCACCTCACTGGTGTTTCACCCAGAGTGTAAAAAGATTCCAACTTGTTGGGTTCTTTCCTTGGTCCTTCCCCTCCCATCTTTGAGCTTATCTCTTTTATTTTTTGCATGTTACAAGTATCATGGGCTGCTCAAAATAAGTATGGTACCTCTAGTCAACAGCTAGCTCCTTAGCACCCTGCTATTACCATCTAAGCCGAGCCATCCAAATCCACCCCCTAGGACCTCCTCCTTTTGTTGGTGCCTCTCCTTTGTTCCTGTTGGCTTATTGGGGCCTGACCTAGGTTCAGAGTTGATTTAGCCAAACAAATTCCAGTACTACTGGCCCTTTCGGCAACAGTCTGCGGAGTGCGGACTAATATCTCACTCGAAGTAGTATGGGAGGGTGCTAGAACCAGGTTTTCACACCCTGGAGATGTCTGATGAGTTCAAGTGGTCTTCGGTTCAACCCTACGTGCATGTCACTACATGCACTTTCCTGTACCTCGCAGCCTGAGATGCTGCCTTCACGCAGCCCTGCTCGGTGGTTGAATGTTGTTATTACCCAAGTCCTTACTAGTATTCCAATGTTAGTTGTTTAATTTAGCCTACTTGCATGCTTTAAGTTATACTTAACAACATAAACCATTCATATAGGTGTGTGCAGTAGATAAAAAATATATTTACAATTTATATCAAACATGCATAAATCCAAGAACAAATATACAAATATGATATCAAAATTATCCTTATTAATCCCTTCTTCGGTTACAGACTCGACTCCACCCTGCACACTCAGCTGCAGAGGTCCGTGCACTCAGTTGCAGACTACTAGGCCTCTGCGGACTTAGCTGCAGAGCCTTCTCCTACTCTACGACCCAAGACACACTTAGTCGCTTAGAAGCTTTCTTCTCTCTACTTCTTCACTATTTTCTCTTACACTTAGAGCCTCACTCTATTTAGACAATCCCATGGTCCATGGACCATGGGTGGGCCGACATTACATTATAAAACTAGGGTAGACAACCCGATGACTCTATCATACATTTCACACTCTGCACCCGCAATTCATAAACTCTTTACCACAATATTGGGTCAAAACTTGGGCTTTGAGCCCCAAAACATGCCTTGGGGGGATTCCATGCCCAACAGGCCCCCAACACAAACATCGTAACTCATCCTTGAGTCACTCTATCGGCGTGGTGATCTTTGCATGGAGTCCCTCCAACTGTTCTCGAACTGTGCTGAGGTCAGCAACACACTAAGTTGTTGCTTGCTGAATCTGCTGAATCTGTTGCATCCATTGTTCTGAGACCTCTATGTCTACGGTGCTTCTCTACATTTGTGCATGCATCCCCTGGATGTGCATAAGCTTTCCTTTGATGGCTGTCATGATAGTGAAAGCCTCGTCGATCCAAGGCTGGATGCATGCTTTTAGAACTGCCTGCTTTTGTTGAGCCACATCCACCTTCTCCTTTAGTGCCTTAGCCTGCTACATCCTCGCCAGCCGCTAGGTGAGGACCATTGTCTGCGCGGGTTCCTCGAACACTATCATATTGCTGCTGGAGTTCTTGTGCTTTTGTTTCCAAGTGCTGAGAACCTAAAGTGCTTCTTCCAACATGCTGGTATAGTCTCGCATTGCACCTCCCATTTCATCCAATCCTATTGTGATAGTGCTAGCGTGGTGTTATCTGACTTTCAAGGGAGTGGATGGTTGCACCTTTAACCACATATTGGCAATTTGAAGATTCAGCTCCAGCTGAACCTTGGTCATTTCTTCCTTGCCCTCACGGACTACTATTTCTAACCTGTGGATTTGCACCTCCACTGGTAGATCTGTTCGGATGACTAGCTCCGGGATGCTACGGCAAGGGTCATCTACCACTTGCACCAACTGTTGATTTTGTGACACCAACTTTTCACACTGTAAGCTGAGTTGTTCCATGTTTATCTTTTGCTCATTGTGGACTTGGATCATGCGGCTCTCCCTAGTGTGCATCTCTGCCATTATCCCATCATGTAACAGATATAGTGTCTCACCCAGAAGGGCAACAAGATTAAGGCCAAGGCCTTTCATCATGTTAACCACAAATCTATCCGCCTAATTCGATGTTACTAGGGCCCCTTTCAGAAACGCTATTGTGTTTTCTATCCCTGCATGCAACATATACTCTGCTAGCGAGAATCCTGCTATGAGATGGGTTAAAAGGGTACCCACCTGAGGGGGGGCACACCTGTAACTCCTACAACTATGCTCTGAGGGCCCCCAACACAGTCTAGTTCTCCTACATTAAATCCTAAAGGGCCTCATTTGTGACATGATGCACCATCTCACCGATGTCATGCAGATCACCCTTAGCTAGGGTGATCAAGTCAATGGCCAATTTCAAGGCCTTAACCTTCTTCCTTGACCTTGCTCGTTCTGCCATGTGTGGGCACTTCAATTGTGTCGTGTAGTCCTTGGTTCCACGCTTCCTTTGGCTGTGTCTACTTCCTATGTTGCCTGCCCCTGCGAGGACGTTGCTTGGCCTTCACTTGCCTCCATGGTTGCTTCCTATGTTGCTACTATTGCTTCTGTGGCCTTTTTCTGCTCAATGGCTTCCGGTGCCTCTTCTTGCACTGCCTGTCCCTCAGTTGCTATTGTTTCCTTCTACCTTTTCTCGGAAAACTATCCAACAAATAGCTTGGCATCATCCTTCTTCTTCTGTGTTGCCCACCTCTCAATTTTTTCAACGTCTAAGGCATGCCATTCCAGTGGCCATGCCTCCAAGACATTGAAAATGGTGTCATCAGTGGCTACAAAGGGTAACTTCGTCCACTGCTTCGTTGGATCCTTTTGCACCTTGACGTATATATTATGCATGTCTACCTTGAATTCTGAAAAAATTTGTAGACTGTTGTACACCATGGGCGATGTTATCACCCTAAAATCTTTGTCTCTAAGCTTTGGAAAGTTGCCTTGTTTCTAGTCATAGTCTTATAGGTTTTGAGTCATCTCATCTAAATAAGTGTCATTCTATTTTCCAAAAAAAGGTTTCACAGCCTCATTCCATGTCATAAAAGCATCGTCATGTGTTTCGACATCATTTTGATTGCAAAGGATTGTTGTTAGTCTTGGTCTAGTCTTTCCATGGTTGTTTTAGAGTCTAAGATCTAAAAGAGAGTCTTGTTGGTATGGTCAAATAGGTTCAATACTCTATTCTTGCCTATCATTGGTCCCCTATCATTTTTTAAAGTCATTTGTTTAGCCATTTGGAGAAATTTTGAAACTAGCTACGAAATCACTGAACTAGGAGTTTTCGTAGCGTGCTACAAAATCCCTGAAAAAGCCTATTTCAGCATAAAAAACTTGCTTTCTGTGTTTACTAGTCACCTTCCAAAAGGGGTCTTGAGCAGCTGAGAACTCCATTTTGAAAAATAAAAGAGGTTTTTCTTCCTATCATACCAAAATACAAAAACCTCTTTCATTTTCTTCAAATTCATTCTGAGGTGGGAGGAATTTATGGCTAAACGTGCATTATGAAACTGCTAAAAGTCAAGCTTGGTCCTCTGGTTTTAGCAGTATTTTTCAAGATCAGTTTCTGGTTACAGGAAAATGCATTGTGGAATTTTGAGAGAGGTTTCTCTTCATAAAATCTCCATCTACAATAAATTATCTCACTTTCTTCATAAGTGTTTTCAGTTGGGAGATACTAAGCTTTCATTGAGACGCTAATTTCAGAAAATTGATTTTTCCTGTTTGACACGTGCTTTTCAAGGACGGATTTTGGACAACTGGAGGAATTTTTTAAAAAACCAGGAGAGTTTTTTTTTTCTGGAGAACATGGGATACAAAAACCTCCTTAATTTTTGTAAAATGTGTCATGGATGAGGAGATAAAGGCTCTTTCTCACATGCCAATTTTCAAGGATCTAAACCTCAAAACAGGGAAACATGTTCCCTAATTTCTAGGGTTTGTCATCAACAGTTGGTTGACCACGTAGGAGGCTTCATCAAATTCGACTTCATGAGGTTGAAAATGTCAAATAATGCATTTAAATGTTTAGATAAGGTTGTTGTAATCATAATAAGGAGTTACACTCCTAGTTGTATTAGGTCTCTAGGACTGCTAGTTAGCTGTCAAATGCATTTAAAGGTTTGTTTTATGGTTAGAATAGGTGTCACTGATGGAAAATTTGAATTCTCTTGATGAGGGATGATGGAATCCTAATTTTAAATTCTATATATAGAGCAAGAGGTCGAATTAGCAAAGGGTTGGGAGACATTTTGGCTCAGCTGCTGCTCTATGTGCAAACTGTGTATATTTTTAACCTAATGCAAATTTCTACTTAGACAACTCAAGATTCATGAAGAGTTCTTGTATGTTTTTGTTTTGATGACATATTCCAATACTTACATTGCAGTGGTGTTTACTTATGATACTCAGAACTCATCAATGATGCTTTGACTTCCTTCATAGATAAACTAACTATGTTTCACTGTTTTATATTTTCATTTCCGCACTTGAACTCTATAATGCCTTGACTTCCATGCTAGGTAGAATGTTTCGTCTTCACTACTTAGGATTCAAAGAGATTTTTTAATGTCATATTGTCTCATGGATTTCCTCTTTCACTTACTTGTAGTGGTATGAATACATGTTACTTAGAACTCATCAATGATGCTCTAACTTCCTTCATGTATTCATAAACTGTGTTTCCTTGCATTGTATCTTTGTTTTGCTGATGCATAAAAACTCTCTATGCCCTGAATTCATGTTAAGATGATCTTGCTGTGGTACTAAAACGTAATTTCACTCCATAGCCCAATGGTAGCCAACCTTCTTGTTTCAACCTATAAATATATACAATCACAAACCATAGAGTTAGCCATCTATCCATATCTTTAATCAAAATCATTAATCCTTTGAGAGAGCCCTCTTAGGCTGAGGAGGCTAAGCCTTAGCTAAAATATTGGTTTTAAATAGTTACACTGAGATATTCTGATCAGCAACCTATCAGGGTCCTATTTTGGTGATAACATTTTGGTGCGTCTGCTGGGAGCCTGAAGTCTGTTCATTCCCAAAATTAAGAAGTTGAACTTATGAAGGCAGTAGGAGCTCAAAAATATTTCGAGGTTGCAAAACTACCTTGGCGACTCCATTGTTGAAGAATTCAAAATTCATAGATTCATGGTGATTCCACTGGAGTTATGAAGAACTTAGATGCTACCATTCTTATTTCAAGGTATGCATGCATAAATTTTTCAGGAATTCATGGTTTCCCAAATCATTTCTCCAAGGATGCATATTTTCTATGGAATGGTCCAAAATTCAATGGAGAAGATTTGAGTTTAAGTTTGAAGCATATATCTGATTTTTGTGATTTTACTGAGCTTCTTAGAGTCAATCATGAGGATGTTTTCATTATGTTGTTCTATGATTCATTTCAAGGGAAATGTAAACAGTGTATTGAAAGCTTTCCTGCCAAATCTATTAAGTCATTTGAAGACTTTTGGCTTATGTTTTTGGAGGAATGGGTAGATAGATTAGATTTGGTGGCAAACTCTCCTTCAATTCAAGGTTTCAAACAATGGAATGATGATCATATTAATGAAGAAATAGATGAAATTTTTTCTTTATCCTTGTCTTCTTATCTAAAATCATTTCAGTGCAAGACAGAAGATAAGATGAAATTTTTGGATGAAGTTGCTAAGGACATTGAGAAAGAAATTGAAGGTTTACAAGGTCAAATTCAATCATATAGTCTTCATGATCATGATCATTCTTTTCAAAAGCTTTCAATGGAAGAACAGACGGAGAGGGTATTGCTTCCTTTCTCTTTCATGATTAAGGAAGAATACACTGTTATTGAAGATTAGTTGTTAGAAGTAACAAGATTCTATGAGAATCATCAAACTAACCATGTGTTTTTTGATCCTATAGCTAACTACATGGAAAATATTTACTGTTTAGGCTTCCAGTTATATTTTAATCTTGAAGAACAGTTAGACCTCATTCTTCCTTGGTTATTTCAGTATCTGGTTTATTTTTGCTTCAAACACAGTCAAGAAATTCAAGTGCCAGATCAAATCGATGATTGGCTTCGTTGGAAATTTCATGTTCCTTGAGCTACAAGTTGAGATTGCAGCTAATAGGGTAGGTAGGAATGCACAAATAAGCTCAGGGTAGGTTGAATGAGCATCTGTTTCAGTAGGTGCAGTTTGAATTCTTTGTTCAGAAATCATTAAAGGCTTGAGGAGAAAATTGGGTAGAGGATCAGAGTTTCATTCTAGAGGATGGATAGCAGCACTGGAGCTACAAGTTCTTAGTATACCACAAGGGCACACTATCCCTAGTGGAGCCACGGTTATCACCCTAAAATCTTTGTCTCTAAGCTTTGGAAAGTTGCCTTGTTTCTAGTCATAGTCTTATAGGTTTTGAGTCATCTCATCTAAATAAGTGTCATTCTCTTTTCCAAAAAAAGGTTTCACAACCTCATTCCATTTCCTAAAATCCTCGCCATGTGTTTCGACATCAGTTTGATTGCAAAGGATTGTTGTTAGTCTTGGTCTAGTCTTTCCATGGTTGTTTTAGAGTCTAAGATCTAAAAGAGAGTCTTGTTGGTATGGTCAAATAGGTTCAATACTCTATTCTTGCCTGTCATTGGTCCCCTATCATTTTTTAAAGTCGTTTGTTTAGCCATTTGGAGAAATTTTGAAACTAGCTACGAAATCAATGAACTAGGAGTTTTCGTAGCGTGCTACGAAATCCCTGAAAAAGCCTGTTTCAGCATTAAAAACTCGCTTTCTGTGTTTACTAGTCACCTTCCAAAAGGGGTCCTGAGCAGCTGAGAACTCCATTTTGAAAAATAAAAGAGGTTTTTCTTCCTATCATACCAAAATACAAAAACCTCTTTCATTTTCTTCAAATTCATTCTGAGGTGGGAGGAATTTATGGCTAAACGTGCACTATGAAACTGCTGAAAGTCAAGCTTGGTCTTCTGGTTTTAGCAGTATTTTTCAAGATCAGTTTCTGGTTACAGGAAAATGCATTGTGGAATTCTAAGAGAGGTTGCTCTTCATAAAATCTCCATCTACAATAAATTATCTCACTTTCTTCATAAGTGTTTTCAGTTGGGAGATACTAAGCTTTCATTGAGACGCTAATTTCATAAAATTGATTTTTCCTGTTTGACACGTGCTTTTCAAGGACGGATTTTGGACAGCTGGAGGAATGTTTTAAAAAACCAGGAGAGATTTTTGTTCTAGGCAACATGGGATACAAAAGACTCCTTCAGTTTTGTAAAATGTGTCATGGATGAGGAGATAAAGGCTCTGTAACACGTGCCAATTTTCAAGGATCTAAACCTAAAAACAGGGAAACATGTTCCCTAATTTCTAGGGTTTGTCATCAACAGTTGGTTGACCACGTGGGAGGCTTCATCAAATTCGACTTCATGAAGTTGTAGCTGTCAAAGAATGCATTTAAATTTTTAGATAAGGTTTTTGTAATCATAATAAGGAGTTACACTCCTAGTTGTATTAGGTCTCTAGGACTGTTAGTTAGCTGTCAAATGCATTTAAAGGTTTGTTTTATGGTTAGAATATGTGTCACTGATGGAAAATTCGAATTCTCTTGATGAGGGATGATGGAATCCTAATTTTAAATGCTATATATAGAGTAAGATGTTGAATTAGAAAAGGGTTGGGAGACTTTTTGGCTCAGTTGTTGCTCTATGTGCAAACTGTGTATAATTTTAACCTAATGCAGATTTCTACTTAGACAACTCAAGATTCATGAAGAGTTCTTGTATGTTCTTGTTTTGATGGCATCTTCCAATACTTTCATTGCAGTGGTGTTTAATTATGATACTCAGAACTCATCAATGATGCTCTGACTCCCTTCACAGATAAACTAACTGTGTTTCACTGTTTTATATTTTCATTTCTGCACTTGAACTCTATAATGCCTTGACTTCCATGCTAGGTAGAATGTTTTGGCTTCACTACTTAGGATTCAAAGAGATTTTTTAATGTCTTATTGTCTCATGGCTTTCCTCTTTCACTTACTTGTAGTGGTATGAATACATGTTACTTAGAACTCATCAATGATGCTCTAACTTCCTTCATCTATTCATAAACTGTGTTTCCTTGCATTGTATCTTTGTTTTGCTGATGCATAAAAACTCTCTATGCCCTGACTTCATGTTAAGCTGATCTTGCTGTGGTACTGAAACATACTTTGACTCCATAGCCCAATGATAGCCAGCCTTCATCTTTCAACCTATAAACATATACAATCACAAACCATAGAGTTAGCCATCTATCCATATCTTTAATCAAAATCATTAACCCTTTGAGAGAGCCCTCTCAGGCTGAGGATGCTAAGCCTTAGCTAAAAGATTGGTTTGAAATAGTTACACTAAGATAGTTTGATCAACAACCTATCAGGGTCCTATTTTGGTGATAACAAGTGACAAGCATGACTTCCAGTTGATGCACATGTGGATGTTCATCTCCATCAGCACCCAAAAGATCTTGCTGTCATTTATCCTTTTCACATCCTTCGTGCCCTAGAGCGAAGCGTACTTCACGGCCTTTGGTAAATCTCTTTCAGTTATGGGGAATTGAATATCCTCCAGTAATTCCCCTGCTACGAGCACTATGGATAGCAACAACTACACATATTGGAAGGTTTTACCCTACTCTTAGGCTTCGTGACAATTTTCCAAAAATTCTGTGTAGAGGAATTCAGACTAGTTAAACTGGACCCCCTCTGTGCACTACTCAGCCAATGCAACCACCGGTGCTGGTACCTTGTTGGCATGACACTTCTGCATAACGTTTCCTATGAGGACTTGGGTAGCTACACAGATATCTTTGTCATTAATGCTAGAGATGGCGTAGCCCCTCTTCTTCTTTTCTAGCTTATACTTCGTTTTCATGGCCTCTGCGAGGGCCAAATCACTACCTTTTCCTTCTGATATGGTCATGGGGTCCTTTCCTTTGTAGGGGAGCAAGGAAACATGATGAATTAGGTCTTTCGTGATGGGTATAGGCTCCTCCAGCCATAGATACCTATCATGCACTAGGCAAAGCAACTTCTTGATGATGAAAATGGTGAATAGGGTGCGGTGGAAATGTGGCACCCATAGTAGGTTCAGCAGCCTGACCTTTTCCACACTGCGCAACCACTTCCCAACTCTAATTTTGCTACTACCCCTATGATGTGCTACTTCATGAGACTCCTCATCTCCAGGTGAGGGAACTTCTCGTGGTCAACGAGGTCCCAATCTTCAAATTTCATAGTTGGCACGTGGCCCAGATGCGTGCCTTCAAACGTACTGCCATCTAGGAGGAGTGGTGTCTGGAACGAACTCTTGGTCTCGTCCAGGTCATTGGGTACTTTGGCCTTCCCTTTCTACGAAGGGACATAGGCAAGTAGTTTTGTCGCCAAGTGCCTAGGCTAAGTATCCCCCTCCATGCCTTTGTCTTCTTCCTCTATGATGATAAGGGCTTGCAAATCTTCTTATTTCTCATTTGTTTCTATTATGACAACTTTCCCCTTTTCTTCCATTGATAGTATGTTGCGCAGCGGGTTCCTCAGGGACATGCATATGGGAGCCATTGCTTTCTTATCCCTCTTGGGTCTTGGCATACGCAATGATTTGGCAATCTATGCCACAACCCCGACACCTTTTGGCACATCCTCCACAGTTAGGGCCTATGTGGCCTTGCCAAAGGTTACCTCTTCTATTCCTAGACCATCCTTAGTTGTTGTCATCATATCTGGGTTGTACTATATCACTCATGAATTCATGCGCTCAATCAAGGCTTGACTCATAATGCTTAGGGCTTTGCTCAATTGCTCAATTTTGAAATGACCAAGTGTTGTTTGTTGGGCATCCCTTTGTGTTTTATAGCACCTTTTGAATTCAAATTTGATCGTTCTCCATAATTTTGGTCCATTAATGCTTTTGTAGTGGCAGATTTTCCCAAATCTTGCCCACAAATCGCGTCTTAAATGCCTGCCACCCACTCCATTTGGCCTCAAGCCAAGCATCCCATTGTGAATAATGACTTTAATGGTCACTTTGTGGCCAACTCGTGTAGTAGTGCAGCCTGCCATGTGCAGTCATAGACCTTGTGACTCTCTACTTCTATGTGCATCTTCCATATCGCACATTTCCCAGGTAGAATAGTTTATAGTCCTGTGCTCCCTTCCAACTGCCTCGAGCGCTAAGACTATCCTTCCCTTGGCTAGTTAGGTGGTTGCACCACCCGTGTGGGGCTCCATCCTGTCCTCCATCATGATTCTCAGAGAATCCCCACCTTCTATTATTGTGGTCGGCATCGTTCACTTCACCACTTACAATTTCGCTACGCTGGTCACTACGCTTGGTGATATGCAGTCCAAGCCAAGGCATCAGACTAACCAATTGATGACAATAGTTCTCAAACTTGTTAGTATGATCGTACGTGTTATCACAAAATCAAGCACTGAAGGGCTGTTGATCAGGTAGACTCTGTGTAACTGTTTCAGACCAATCTTTTAACTAAGGATTAGCCTCCCTAGCCTGAGAGGGCTCTCTCAAAAAAAAAAAGTTATTGATTTTGATTGTTGATAAGAGGGCTAACTCTAGCAAAGTAAATTTAATAAACATGTTGGCTGGATAGACATTACAAAGACTTCCATTGGGCTTATGGAGTTAATCATATTCAGTAAGCTATAACACTGCTCATGCATAGAAGTCAGGGCATGTAATGTTTAAATACCCAAAACAACATCTCATAGAAACCTCAGTTTACAAATACACACAGGAAATCAGAG
>APFE030160094.1:33709-63801 GCA_000404065.3 Pinus taeda
AATAAATATAATAAATATTCCAAATGGCTAATTCTAGAATTTGGTTAATAATATTTTATTATTTTCCATTACTCAAGAATAACCTAATATTTTTTTTATAAATAAAAGGGTTTTACATTCATTCTTCACTTTTGATCATTTTCATTGTTGCACTCACTGTCGTAACCTTGATTATTATCATTGTCCCACACCATTTTCTTTTCCATTTGAGTTCTCATTCAGCTCAAGAATTTTGTTTGCTAGGTTTTACACATTATAGAGGAGAGAGACTCTACAAAATTTGAAGACATTGAGGATAGCTAAGAACCCATCCCATAGAGGGGGACTGGTAGCATTATTTGTTCCCTTCACAAGTATCATTTAATAAAATATATTCTTTATATATCTCATTTCCATTGGATTATTGGAGTTACTTATGCTTCTTTTCTTATTCCATTATGTTGTTTAACTATTTCTGTTGCATATATCAAGGCTTGGGCAAGTTTTGTTTCTATCATTTGTTGCAAATCTACATTGTTTAATAACTATTTTTATTGTTGAGGTTGTTTGTCATCCATAGTCTAAAGTAGTTTCTTTATGTACACTCTCGATAAGAAAAAACCCCAACAACATGCAACCTGTTACCTTTCAACTTCATTTTCTCCTTTTTTTCCATTATTTTCATAAATAAAATTCCAATTAATGCCTCTTTTCCTTTTCATTTCAAGCCTTTGCCAATTTCCCCTTAGCCATAATAAACCAAATGAGAACAAACTAGGATGCTTTTCCCAACATTCAACTTGGAATAACTGTCCCAGGACCTCGGTATTATTTTACCTTTATTAACTTTATTACATGAACTTTTAACCTGATGCTCTTACAAAACTAGTGCAGATCCCATTTCAGGCATGAAGGTCGTGAATATATTAATCCTATGTATAGGTTCTAATGGAATGTTGAACTTAGCAATGTGAATATATCTATTCCTTGGTATTGTAATAGTGTATAAGGAAAAAGGGAATTACACTTAGTATGGAGAAAAGACACTGGGGGAATATTTTCCATGGAGAAAAGAAAAATCATATGTTTTTTTGAGTTTTGCATTGGTGTTGATGGATGTAGACTTGATCACTATAAAAGCATAATGTACTTGAAAGGATGGAAATATGTCCCTCTTAATCCAACAAGACTTCATCCAATTTTGACGTGGAAAGAGATGCATGATGAAGAGGCCATCATTGCAATTGATCATGATCAAGTATCTAATATTGTAAGGGAAGGTATGTGGCCCATCTATCATTAATCGTTTCATCTATTGAAAATGTAGCAAGAAAATCTTAATTTAATTTTGCCTTGATTAAATTAGGATAAATTTCAATTTCAATCTCAGTAGAATACTTGGAGGTAGTTAACTAAAGTGAAATAGCCCTTGTCACTTATTTAACTCAGTAAATTGGAGTTGGAGACACTTGATTTCAATTATACATGAATCCTTGCTAATTTGTATCAACCTATTTCAGTTAATTTGAGTTACTGTCAGTGTAACTAGTTCTCATTGGCAGTAGAACTAGTGGAGGGTGTGTAATTCTTTTTTCACACTGATTGATCATCTAATTAACTGATCAATCAACCTAAATTAACTCATGCATGTAGAGAGTTCAAGTTACCTAGTTTAGATTGGATTTCAAGGGAAATGTATTATAAGTTGTATAATTTTCCAAGTTGTGCAATTGGTGCATGCAATCAAAGAAGGGCCTAAAGGAATTCCACAATTATCAATGATTAATTTACCTAATTAATAGGGGGATAATTCCTCATCAAATAGCACAAGGAAATAGGAGCTTGACGGGCTGAGAAATTTCCTATTGGCTTGAGTCAGCATGTGAGGGAGTGAGATAGATTATACTAGTGCAAGGGTTGCTAAGGCTTCAACAAACATTGTATTTCTTCACTATTCCTTGATTAATGCAATACAAATAGTAAGGGGTTTTGAGGAGTTTATTTCCCTTAGATAAATGTTTGTGTATGTGTGTTGAATCTTGATGCATGTTAATGATTTTTGTTCTTGATCATGATTTTCTTTCTGCATATGAGTAGAGTAGCTTCAATTCTTGTGATCTAGAAAATTTCATGAGAAAATTTGATTCTACACATTAAATTTCTACCTAGTATTAGAGAAGGAATCAAAGTAAAGAAGACAATTCAAAGTTGTCTTTGAAGGTGGATCAAATTCACAGGATCAATTCTTCGGAGCTAGCAGGATGGATTTCTATGGATGAAGATTCGAGTATGCCCTTAAGGGTAGCTCAAATTATTTTGTTTGGAAGAAAAGGATGGAGAAAGTGTTGGAAGATAATGGGGTGAAGTAATTTGTAGATAATGACATCCCAAAGCATCGAAAATTTGATGCTCAAGATCTAGTAGAATGGATCATATGAGAGGGAGTTCAAGGTTATATTTTCTCATATATCCATGGGAAAGAGATTCCATATGAAATGTGGAAGGCCTTGACATATTATTTCCAAAATAGTAGGGACCACAAGAAGTTGATACTGAAGGAAAATATTTTGAATATCAAGATGCAACAGGGCGACACAATACCACAACACCTAAGTAGGTTCCCACCATATCGTGATGAACTTGGTCAAGTTGGTGTTACTGTAGAAGAGGATGTTTGGTGATCCTATCCCTTATAAGATTTCCCAAGAGATGGTACAACTATCAAGATTCAGTGAATAGGAGGGAGAAACTACCAGATTAGGAAGACCTTTGCTCTAATTTGGTATAGGAGGAGATAAGGTGGAGCACTAGAGACGAGACCTCTTGAAAGGGTGAGGATGAGAAGAATTTTACCTTGGGTGGAAAGGAAAAGAAAGGAAAAGAGGAGAAATACCAATCGAAATCATATTCGAGTCAAGGGGGCAAGGAGAAATACTTTTTCGGAATCAAGTGCTTTCATTATCATGAATTGGGATACTATGCCATGAAAACAAGAATACTACAACAGGAGTATCAGGTGAAGCCTTGGATTCACAGTTTGAACTTGATTTTACCCTCATTGCATGTATGGAAAACAAAGTGATGGGTAGTGCGTGGTATCTCGATAGTGGTGCCTCATTCCACATGAAGGGAAATTAATAATTTTTCAGCGATTTGGAGGACAAGGATCTCCAGATGTAAATTGAGATGGGAGATGATGTTAGGTATAGCATGATTGGGATTGGTATTGTTACTTTTCAGAGGGAGTATGGATCCCCTCTCAGGCTTAAGGATGTGATGTATGTATCGAGTCTGAAGAAGAATAGTTTCCATCACGGTGTTGGAAGATCGTGGCTACAATGTGATATTCAATAAAAGGAAGGCTTTCTTGAGACACATTGCCATGGAACAAGTGAAGCAAATTGGGGTTCAAGTGAAGAACCTCAAAAAATTATATGTTGAAGAATGTGCAACATTGAGCACAAAATCATAGAAAGTGTAGAGCCGAGATGTCAACGAATTATGGCATAGAATACTTGGCCATTTGGATCATGGAGATTTGAAGATCATGCAACATATTTCTACTAGCCTTCCAAATGGAGCAATAGAGCAACGAGATACATGAAAAGGTTGTACATGAAAAGGGTGACCCCAACATTGACAAGAAGAGATGCAACTAAGATGAAAAGAAGAATCCCTAGACCACAACTCCTACAGTTGGGACAGGACGCGAGGACCTAAGTAAAGGAATTAGGCAGTTGTAGGAAACCATTCAGCGAGGGAGCTTGAAAATTCACGAACTCGATGAAGAGTGTGCACAACTGAGAAAGAAAAGTGGGGAATTGCATGAAGAAATCAATGAACTGGAAACCAAAGTCGCGCAAGCGGGGCTGCAAAAAACTAAGCCTGCTGAGACCAATTCTAGCCAGCCTTACTATTGCATTAGAAAGAGTTGCAACCCTACTATCATGGCTGTGACTGTACCTTACTAAACAAGGGAGCATACCATACAAAGAAGAACGTGATGCACTACCGGACACAAGGGTATTTGAAGGGTGCTCGCAGCCCGGGCTAGCAGGGAAATTGAAGCCTCGCACCGAGGGTGCGACCACCTAACCATTTGTAGGAAGCATAGTCTAAGCACTCCACATAGTTGAAAGAAGGTGCGGGACTATAAACGAGCCTGCAAGAGAGCTACGCGGGAAGGGGATTCTGTGCAGGACCAGTATGTCACTAGGGTTGTGCTCGCACAGAAGGGGTTGCGCTACTACGTGGATAGGCTGGGAGGTGACTGTTGATGTCACTACTCATGACAAGAGGTCTAATTTAAGGCAGAAAGGAGCAGGCGACGAGCCATTAAGACAATAATTAAGAGCTATATTAGGGATGTTCTGCCACCAAGAAGGTATTAATGACTCAGAAGTGGAGGAAATGTGCAAATTAAAATTCAAACATTATTATAAAATCCCTTAGTGTAGCCTCGAGGGAACACTTGGTTGTTTGAGATTTGAGCCAGTATAGAGCATTGAGCACCAAGCTAGCTTGCCACCCATGATTATGCGACCGAATGAAACTAGTGTAGAAAAAATTTCGGCTACAAGGACCAGAGTGAGATTCATGGAAGTAACCCCAGAAACCCGTGTAACCCAGAAGGAGCCTCGAGAGGTAGCAGTTGCACTAGAAATTCCCAAGTCCCCATGCACATCGTGACCATAGAAAAAAAGTAGCCCATGGGGCTAGTCCAGGTATCCCCACGAAACCCATGATTTAGTCAATTGTCAATGACCGAGAAGAGTAAAGCTGTTGACGTTGAAACAGAGGAGGAGGAGGAAGATTTGAAAGCCTTGATCACCCAAATTGAAGCAAAATATGATGAGGCAGAGAATTTTTCCCACATACCTACGGAGATAAAGTTACCCCCCTACATCCCCCCATGGAAAGGGAAAGCCAAGATACCGAAGGACCTGGAGGTGACGAAGAGTGCACTTCAGACCCCACTTCTTCTGGATGATATAAGGTTTGACAATATGTTGCAGGGACAAGTATCTAATATAAATTTCGAAGACTAGGACCTCATGGATAGTGAGAAGTTCCCACAGTTGGCCACGAAGCACTTATTGCAGTAGAAATGGTTATGCAGTGTGGAGAAGGTAGGGTTACTACATCTGCGGTGGATACCCCACTACCACTGCGCGTCCGTCATGATCTTTATCATTCGATAGCTACTATGTCTAGTACATGATGGGTATCTCTGGGTGGAGGAGTTGATTCCGATCACAACTGACTTAATTCACCAAATTTCTTGACTGCACATCAAAGGAAACAATCCCACAACCATAGTAGGAAAGAGAGGTGACTTGGCCCTTGCGAAAGCAATGAAGGCCAAATATACACTGGAGAAGAGGAATGTGTGGCAGACATCCACAAAGCGTAGAAGTTGCTAGATGGACTCCAAGCAAAGATCACCACACCAGCCAGGTGACTTGAGACAAGTCATGATGATTGTGTTGGGGGTATGTTGGGCAGCAGATCCCTCCATAGCAGATTTTTGGGGCTTGTAGCCTGAATTTTGGTCAAACGTAATGTAAGACCCTTCGAAATGTGGGCATGGAGTGCACAAGTCTAGGGTGGTCCGACTAAAATATTGTAATTTAATATAGAGTGAGTTGGCCTACCCATGGTTCGCAGACCATGGTAATGTATAAATAGAGTGAGCCTCTAAGGGTAGAAGTCAATTTTTGGTAAAGTCTTGTTCTGAAGTAATATGGGTTGTTGAATGTGATATTCACTCTAAGTTTGTAAGTCTAAGTCGGAGTCATAGTAGTAGAAGAGGCTCTACAGTTATGTGCACTCAGTTGTAGGGGTCCGCACACACAATTGTGGACTCTACCAGGCTGGAACAAAAGCTAAATAAAAGATAAGTTGATTTTGCGATATTGTGCATATGATCTGTGTGTTTATGTTTCAGTTATATCCTTGCATCTCTTTATAGTTTATGATTTTGTGCACTGGTTATAAATGTTAAATGAGTAAATAAGAATATTGGGCCCACAAAATTAAGTCAGATATATAATAATAACACCGTAAGGGTAAAGGATCTAGGCAACACCTCTTTGCGCTCTCTACAGAGCTACGCGAAGGTCAGACAACTACATGAAGCAGCGCAAAATCACGGGATTGATTTGCGACCTTTCCAGACCTCATCAAGACATTCCTAGGGTGCAGAAACCTAGTTCCAGCACCCTCCCATATTACCTCGGGTGAGACCTCAGTCCATTCTCTACAGACTATTACTGAAAGGGCTGGTAGTTTCGGGATTTGTTTGGCTAAAACACTTCTAAACCTAGGTCAGGCCCCAACAAGCCAACAAGCAGGTCCAAGGAGATGTAGCCCAAGAGGGGTGAAATCCTTTATCAGATTTGTGTTATGAGTTGTTGTGGTTTACTTCCCTGCAATTTACTTATTGTATATGTGTTTTAAACAACTAATTAACCTCATAAATTACTCATAAAAAACACTCAATACTTGAAAAATAGTTCCTCACATTTTGGTTAATTTGAGATGATCCTAAACACATTTTTTTTAATACTGATGAGGGAGCTTACAAAGCATTAACAAGTTTGTGCAACATTCAAATCATGTGAAGAAGATTTTTTAGCAATGCCTTAAATACATGATGTCCTTGAATCCCAAGAAGATTATCTTTGCAGTGTCCAAACATAATGTCTTGGGACACATCATAGTTAAAAGTGGGATCAAGGTAGACCGAGATAGGGTTAGGACCATCACTCACATTCCACACTTGGTGAAAACAAAAGCCATGTAGTATTTCCTAGGGAAGATCAAATTCCTCTGAAATTTCATCTCTGACTATGCTGAGATTGTTAAGCTAATACAAGATATGATAAACAAGGAATTAGTTTATAAATGGGACAAGAGGGAAAAGGAATCATTTTCGCATAGCAAATCAGTGATAGCAGAAGTACTCGCATTGTACAAACACAACTTCTATAAATACTTCTTTCTCTATACTTTTGCTTCTGACACTTCTGTTGTTTCTTTTCTAACTGAGAAGGAATAGTTGAACAATGAACAATCTATCTCCTTCATGAGTGCAAGCCTGCAAGGACCATAGCTAAATTACCCCACCATGGATAAACTGGATTATATAGTGTACAAGGTGGTAAAGCACTTCAGACCCTATCTATTTAAAAACCATTGTATTATCTTTGTTCCATATCCAAAAGTCAGATCACTTCTTGTTCAACAAGAGGTGGGTAAAAGGAGGGTGAAATGGATGACCAGACTCTAGGAATATGATCTTGACATCAAGCTTGATCCAGATTTAAATAGGAATGCAATAAAATATAGAAATAACCATATACAAAAATATGCAGTGGAAATAACACTTCATTTCATTAATGTAAAATACTGAAATATGCTTACAATCATAAATGGAAATAAACCAGCTAGCGTGATGGTAGCTTATCTCTGAGAAGAGATGTGGTGGTTACATGCCTCTGAACTATGTTACAATGAGGCTCGAAGGCCTATTTATTGTTGAGAAATAATGGAAAACCCTTCACATCCCAAAACCTAACCCTAGAAGATGAAACGCCAAAGTGTGGGCCCCATTTGGGTAAATTGGTACATCAATTTCCCAAGGTCGTAACTTTGGCATACGATCTCCATTTGACATGTACAATAGCTCGTTAGAAATATGTATCTGAGCGTTACCACTTTGGAAAGGGAAATATCAGTCCATGGACCTCTGTTGCCCCTAGATTTCCCAAAAAACGTCGTTTAGGGCTTCAAAATGGCTCTGGAAATCTAAGACCTGAAAAACTGCTAAAAATAGTAAACTATGCTACAATTTAGGAAACTGAAAAAATTGAAAGAGACAATTGTGGGGGTCCAAATGGGATTTGTGGGTGGCCACCAACATCCACCTGGATCAAAGCTAGTGAACATGATTAAGGATCATGGTCTTTGAAAAATAACAGCAAAAGCAGTTAATGCAAAAGAAGAAGAAGAAGAGATCATAGGATGGGAGAAAGAGATTGAAATGTACAACATTGAGCAATCCTCCCCCACTTCAGAAATAAACTCTCAGTATATGGTTGTGCTCTAATAACTTGATCATAAGACAATTCCCTTTGATTTATCTATGTGGCATAAGAGTGAAATATGAATTAAAGCATTTTCATATGAGTTGGTGCATGGGTGTTGTTCAGGAAGCACCACAATTAAATATTTCTCAAGTGTTTGGAGGCACATGATCTAGAAAATGTGTTACGTGATCTCCACAATGGACCAACTAGGGGACACTTCACACAAAACACTACAACACATAAGGATATGCGGGCCTGTTATCAAGAAATCTAGTGTCCATACAGAGCTGGTAGTCCCACTAAGACGGGTAGCTATCTTAGAAACAAACAAACTAATGTTACTTTCATTTTCCTTTATGAGAAGTAGATAGGAGAAGAGCAAAGAATACCAACATCAATCTTTCGCTTGGTTGTTCGCTTGTTCCTTCTCCCCTCTGACAGATCTTTGTCGCTCCTTCCTTGATCACTCCACTTCAAAGAGTACCTGTAAAGTCAAAGCAGCATAATACCTTCAAAGTACAAATATATACAATAATAAACAATATAGAACCATATATATATTGACCACACAAATGCATATATCATCAAACATACAAGAATGTGGAGGAAAACTTGAATATATTTATTGATATAAAGATTAGAAGAGAGGATTGCAACCCATTGATCTGACCTAGCGTCATCCTCCTAGCATGAAATCCATTTTTCACCTCATGAAAAGCTTATATCACCCAACACTATGATGTTCCACCAGGAAACCAACATCACCTCCTCACAAGAGGCAAAATTCCAGCCTTTAGATCTCTGGGATGAGGGATCCATATATAGATGATTACAAGGGGGTGAGTCAGCTTCTGGGATTTTGATTAGTGTCTTCTCTCTAATAGTGCTTTGTTCCACTTGTAGATTCATGACCTCTTACTCATCCCTGTGTGAATTCAGAGAGGCAAGTGTCACAGGAGAAGTTTCTAGAAGATTCCATGATCATCCACCTTGCAAACTATCTCTGCCATTTGTATACTCTCACGCATCGCACCCTACAGAAGGGATTTTTAGTATGCATCACACTTTTTTCATGTGGTAGGTGGGATGCATCACACCCTTTGCACTGAGCAGTCTGTATGGTCTAGTTTTGACCAGTTCTGAGCAGTTTTCCATGGAGAACTTCTGGGAGATGATGTAATCAGCTGACCTTGTTCCTTTAGGGTATGAAACAACACTTTTAGGGACTCAGAAGCCCTTGGTTTATGGACATATATGATTGGGGTTGCAGTGCTCAAATATGTCTATAACAGTTGCCCCCTAAAACATGAGGTTGTAAATCTTTTGATGTCAGGTGAAATGCTTTATCATGAGGATCCGAGGATTTTTGAATTGGAAGATGACCTATAATAAGATACAATAAAATACATTATATTAATAATATTTTCATGATCTAACTGAGGTGAGCATTCCCATGCTCATCTTTATAAATTCATTTTCATGTACATAAGACAGATAAGCATTTGTGTGGCAGATTGATGATTCTGATAGATCCTTTGTTTGGAATGATCATCTGTGCAGGAATGATGTACATTTTATGTCTTTATTTTCCTGAATATATCGTAGCCCATATGGACGAAACTAGATCCGGGATCTTCAAACTCATTCAATCTTCGCTCAAAGTACAAGTCGATCCATGTGAAAAGATGTTCTGGAGTCGAACATGGAAAGACATCGCCTGATTACCAGCCAATGATGTAAGCTGTTAATGGGCATGAGAAGAATCATCGATAATGATGATGACCCTCAAGGTACTATAGTACAATTCACATGGTGTGAAAATGGGACTTGGCATCGAACACCATGCAAAATATTTCGGTCGAAGGCCATTGATCAAAACCTATCACCGAAAGTGAGAAACTTGCCATTGAGGCATGCAAGCTTCAAAGTACTGAAAGGGTTATTCCTAGGTTGACTTCTTAGATAATGAGCTATCGTTGACAAGAAGTGACCCATCATAGGAGGGCCTTAATGAATCCAACATATACAACACAAAACAGAGCAAATGACCTTGTGGAGGTGAAAACGACCTGATGATACAGGGTTCAGGGTGGCGGTCATGAAAGGATGAATCATGAAGGTATTTCAGTGGGTGAGACACAAGTTGGGTTGGTGAATTCTTTGATCGACTTCTCTTGAACATATCAGTGACACTGAAATGGATTGGTAGCGTTAACCCCAAAATGGATGGTACCATGGACGAATGGTAATATGACCAATGAACGGAATAACCCAACCTGACTCAATCATGGTGACGGAGTGAAAGTGTCATGTTCAAGAGCGACTTGCTACCAATAAATTTTCTTCAAGTTTTCTTCCAAATTTTCCCCAGTCATTTCTGACTAGTACCTCTTTATTTTTATCAAGATTGATGAGGATAACATATGCTTGTTCTATAATTTTCCCTTCGGGCAAACCCATTGCTATGTTTTAACAAGCCTAGCGACAGTGAAACTCGGTCTTGTCTCTATGGACAAGTTTGTCGCTATTGGTTTTAACGAGTTTAACAACAAAGACAACTTGGTCCTTTTTCAATTTTAGAGAGTCTAAAAAGGGACGGAAAGGAAACTCCAGTAATCATTTTTCGTCATATAATCCCTTAAGTCCGAAAAAGTATAAAATAATACGAAAGGGATGAATTTTTCATAGTTTTAACGAGCCGAACAAGACAAGCGCTCGATCTTTTTGTGTAATAATCCCTCGAGTCCAAAAAGATTAAAATCTAGAGGAGGGATAGCACTTCTGATGGATTTAATGAGCTGGAGAGGCCAATTGCTCAGCAACCTTTTCATATTTTACGAGTCAGATGAAAAGAGCTTAAAGGAGACTCGTTTTTGAGGAACGAGTGATATTTTCGGGTAGCAGATGATTTTAGGTAAGGTTTGGAATTTTCCAATCACAACAGTGTCACAAGGATTTCTAATAGAATCACTCGTCACAGCTGTTCCTCAAAAGGGTAAACAATCAAATGGAGGCGTATTATCGGCTAAAACAAAGTGGAGGTGATGGTAAGAACACGACCAAGGCTCAAAAGCTAATGATAATGCATTCGCAATGGTTATTTACCGGAGGTTGGTTCATTTTTAAATGAGCTTGAACTCTGGCAAAACATTTTCTCATTGCTTAGGTTTAATTTTTAACGAGCTTGAACTTTGCTTAAAAATTGCTCGTGCCAATTGTATGATACGGATGTCTCATCGATAGATTCCATTTTTATGGAGCTTGTGCCATTCAAAGCTTTGCTCCATATCCTTTCATTATGCAAGCTAGGAACGAACAATCGTACGAGTTTAAAGGGTTGAGAGTCTAAAAACTAAGAAAATAAATGGTTTCTCTTCACTTGCATGCAAAAAGGTTTGCATGCCCCCAGGTATAGTGAAATAGAGTTTCTAGGCTACCATATAGAAGTTCTCACATTTGCAAGATAGTCTCAATCCACGTAGAAGACATAAACACTTCTCCGGATTAGTCCATTTGGAAAAAGGTGATTCTAGATCCTAACCTTGATGAGGGAATCTTATTTCGGTCTAATCCCATTTTCCTAAACGGACGGGTGTCAGACTAGTCATATATCCTTCGCGGAAACCTACCCTATACTTGAAGTTTCCCTGCCGAAGAAAACTAGGGTGCATGCCCCCTGGGTTTCAGTCATGGCCACCGAATTACTCGCGCTCTTCAGGTGGATGGACTGGAGATTGATGAGACATTCCTTGCATGAAAATACCAGTTATGGATGGCATCAGACTATTAGCTATGTGTGAGCCAAGGAATGAAAGTTGGTCTACGAGCTGGACCACTCGGCCTTCATCCGGAAAACACATTACTTGAAAGAGTGAGGAGACAATGGCTCCGTTGCTATAAATATAGTCATGCCTAAGGAGTAGATTATAATCTAAAGGTCCTTGGACTACTATTACATTCAGATGAATGGTTTTCCCTCTCAAAGTTATGAGCAAACTTGGAAGGATCCCTAATGGTTGACTGGTTCCTTTGTCGAAGCCTGTCAGATTTTGCATCTCAGGCAGAAGTGATGGAAAACCAAGCGCTTTCCAAGAAGATGAGGAAAGGATACTCACAGAAACCCCTTTATCTATGATAGTACTGACCATGACCATTCGATAGGCTTGTACAATGATTCGAAATGGTACATTAGATGGTAGACAGGGTCTGCCTAGTAGGTTCCAATCGAAGGAAATGACTAGGTTGCTTCGAGGTGGGACTAAATAAACGACCGGATATGACTCTGATGAACTTCCTCCCTATGGTAAAGGAATGGGTAGATTGCCCCCATGTTCATCGGAGTTTGTGTTTATGAAAATAATTTGAACAGTGTCTTTCTCATTCACTTCAGTGACTGTAGCATCTGAAGGTGGACCTTCCAAAGACAAGACCGGGTCGATTGCCACCTCGACCTTTTGACTTTCATCTGGAGTGGATTCAAAGGGTTTATCTTCAATGATAGATGCTTTGATTGGCCACAAAGTTGTGTCAGTCAGATTTTCAACTAGTGACGGACTTGGCAAGAGTTTCTTGTACCCAGGAGTAAGTCATAGCAGTGAAGTAGGATGGTTATCCAAGAGTCTTTTAGCTTCATCCAGGAAGGGACAACAGTGTATGGCATGATTGCCTTCACACAGTTTGCAAGGAAATTTACATTTTCCTTTCTGTCCAGACACTTCGTTTTCACTAGTTGACGGTGAGTTCTCAACATGATCATCAGAGGTTGATGAAACCGGATTGTGCAAATGAGGAGACTAGTCCCTTAAAATTCGAGGGATGCAAGGACAATCTTGATGATAGTGGTCTCCTTTGCAAATGACACATGGAGATTTAGGTTTGGATGGTGTAGTGTGTGGATTTTCGCTAGATGATGCATGATTTCCTCTTTTTGTCTTTGGCTCCTTCTTCTTCTTCTCCTTCCATTTCTTCTTCTTCTTAGTTACTTGGTTTTTAGCTTTACCAGCTCCACCAAGCGAAGAGGAAGGAGGGGAGGGAGAAACAAACGAAGTAGAAGGTTGGGGTGTAACTCTAGTATCATCTTGTTGCTGACTTGATTACTCAGGAATCATGGTGGTTTGAACGACAGAGGTCGAGAAAAGCCATATTGGAAAGCCAATTATCAGTCCTAGGAGGGACAATGTGGCCATATGAGGTGCACCAACATCTCCCCAAGAGGAGAAAGGACTAGGATTTCCCCCAAGGGGAAATCCTTGGCTAGTGGACTCCATTTTCTCAACCTAAGACCAACAAGGGAATAGTGACATTATTCTGATTAAAATACATTTTATGACGTTTTGACACAACTTGCTTTTTCAATTTTTAAGAGTCAAGAAAAATATAAATATGACTCTAGTCGCCTTTGATTTTTAATGAGCCTGAAGTGACAAGTGCTCAGATGGACCTTTTCCTTTAAGGAGTCTGAAAAGGAATGAAAGAGACTACTCTGGAAATCTAGAGAGAGGGATTACCAAACCAATGGGAAAACTACAAAATACTTTTACGGACGGCAGTCAAGCTTCCTAATGCTGCGTTCAGTGCATTGTGATCAATAAGGTGGCAGACCGCTTCCTAAGATAAAGGTATACGCTATTGTGGTTCCCAATATATCTTGATGTACATGTGAGCACAGTCCTACTGGCACTTGTCATCTAGGGAGGAATGACCCAACCTATGATGAAAGCGATAGTTACTAGGCTTTACAACGCTAGAATACGTCTCTAGCCTAGACTTCTAAATGTTGTGCGTTAGGTTCCAAAGCATTTTTATGTTCATTGAATTTATTTTACAGTTGATCTTTCTTAAGAAGTTTTCCTTTCAGGTTCACCACGTGTGTATATATACAATTCTTAAAATGTAATCTAAGATGATAAACAATCATTTAATCTTCTTTTTGCAATGAAAATCCTACCTACTAAAGAAAGAGAGATGAGATCCTTTCAACATAGAGCAGAGAGCACACACTAGATGCACTGTCCTAAATCAAAATCAACAAGTAGTCTAAATGCAAATGCACATGTATGTATTTGTTTTCACTTTCTTAATGTGTGAATGACAAAAAGAATGCTAAGTACAAATCTGAATTGTTTCAAGCGACAGTACTAACAATTTTCTCTTCAAAAGACGAAAGGAAGATAATGACGACACTTTGTGTTTTTGAATTGAAAACTGTTTTCAACACTTGAAAAAGGATTAATTCAAATCAAATACAAGAGTAATAGTGTAATTGACCATCAAGAACAATAGGATTCATTTCTTTGACTGAAAATGACACTTGCGACATTTCCAAATCAAAAGACGACAGTTTGATTATGCTACTTCTTTGTAAAGGAGAACCATAAATGGCGGATAATACATAAAAAAAATGATAGTTATTTGTACAATGGAGGCTGAATCATGCAAAGGAAGGGATTTTCACAGTGGTATACTAATTATAGATAGCAAAAATCCTGAATAAAGCTTAAGAGAGTGAACAAAAAACCAAAATCTGTAGGCAGAAACAGTGTTATTTGATCATCGCACCTGTAACACAGGGAAAGAGCGATGCATCCTACCTACTGCACACGAGAGGTGCAATGCATCCAGATTCCCAAGAGGATAAGGTGTGATGGTCCAAGGATAAGACTTCAACTTGGTCCTTGGTCACAGTTTGCAACGTAGTTCTAAGATTTAGGCCGAGCTAGTGATAGTCAGTCAATGCAAGTCATAGGGGCTAATCTAATGAGGCTACTTGAGCCACCACCAGGGAAATTAGAATGTTTGCAAATTAACTATTCAGTTTATAAACAAAACCCAAAGATAGACTGAAGCAGCATTGATCTACTTTGCACTTGCATAGCAAATGCAGTTCCAAGGCTAGCTGGCTTAACTTCAGGATCCGTCTGTAGGTTTATAAAGCAAACAAATATAGACAAGCAAACAAGCTATTTGATCCCCAATGGAGTCGCCATTTTGTTATCGGGAAATCTAGTGTCCATGCAGAGCTGCTAGTCCCACTGGGATAGGTAGCTATCTTAGAAATAGACAAACTAAAGTTACTTTCATTTTCCTTTATGAGAAGTATATAGTAGAAGAGCGAAGAATACCAACCTCAATCTTTTGCTTGGTTCTTCGCTTGTTCCTTTTCCCCTCTAACGGATCTTTGTCACTCCTTCCTTGATCACTCCACTTTAAAGAGTACCTGTAAATTCAAAGAAACATAATACCTTCAAAGTACAAAGATATACAATCATAAACAATATAGGACCAGATATATATTGACCACACAAATGCATATATCGTCAAACATACAATAATGTGGATGAACACTTGAATAGCTTTATTTATATAAAGATTAGAAGAGAGGATTACAACCCATTGATCTTACCCAACGTCATCCTCCCAACATGAAAGCCCTTATTCACCTCATGAAAAGCTTAGATCACCCAACACTATGATGTTCCACCAGGAAACAAACAACACCTCCTGACAAGATGCAAAATTCCAGCCTCTGGATCTCTGGGATGAGGGATCCATATATAGATGATTGTAGGGGAGTGAGTCAGCTTCTGAGATTTTGATTAGTGTATTCTCTCTGATAGTTCTTTGTTCCACTTGGATATTCATGACCTCTTACTCATTCCTGGGCGAATTCAGAGAGGCAAGTGTCACATGAGAAATTTCTGGAAGATTCCATGATCATCCACCTTGCAAACTGTCTTTTCCATTTGTCTATTGTCATCCATCACACCCTACAAAAGGGCTTTTCAGTATGCATCACACTTTTTGCATGTGGTAGGTGAGATGCATCGTACCCTTTGCACTAAGCAATCTGTATGGTCCAGTTTTGACCAGTTCTGAGCAGTTTTCCATGGAGAACTTCTGGGAGATGATGTAATCAGCTGACCTTGTTCCTTTAGATTATGAAACAACACTTTAGGGACTCAGAAGCCATTAGTTTATGGAAATATATGATTGGGGTTGAAGTGCCCAAATATGTCTATAATAGGGCCAGCTTTTACTAGCCTACATTTTTCAAGGATGTTCATGCCTATGCCCTCAAGTGTTTGTTTGTCAAAGGTGTGATGAAATAAATCACAAGTCAACAGCCTGCTGCAGTGTAAGAACCTTTTCAATAGTGGGTCTTGGATATCATTGGGGAAATTTTCCCACAGTCATAAAAGAAACACTGCTATATCCTAATTGCTACAAACTATTTCATGCATTGGACAAAGGAAGTTTTTCTAAATCAGGTGAATGATGGGGAAGTCATCAACTTTATAAAAGTCATCAGCTTTGTGCAGTATAACATCATCTCTATTTATGGTGTTCTTATGCCACTTGTTTTTGACAATGAAAAATACTTCTTATCATTAATAATTTATCATTTTTCATTGGAAAATGGTATTATATTAAAACATTCAGATAAGTATTATCGGCAAGAGAATGGTGTTGTTGAATCCACGAATAAGGGCCTCATCCATATCATCAAAAAGACCATATTCTCTAACAAATGAAACTGACACTCTAATTTTGTGAACACCTTATGGGTTGACCAATTCATGGCTAAACCTTCTATGAAACCTCCTCTAATTGTCCCAAAAATCCCAAGGCAAGCCATGTCTTCTAGTTCAGTGTAGGATGGACACTTTGCACATGCTAGAGGAAGAAAGGTTGAAAGGAAAAGATAACTTTTCACTTCACCAGATTCATATCAAGAGATGGTTTGATAAAAAATCTATAGGAAAAAATAGCTTTAGTGTGGGTGAATTAGTATTAAAGTGGGATAAATCCCACGAGGAAAAAGGAAAACATGCTAAGTTTCAGTCCCTGTGGATTGGTCCATACATAGTCCATGAAAAGCTTAGTCAACACACATATCATCTTCAATCACCTTATGGGAAGTTTGAATCTCTCCTTTTCAATGTTGAAGACTTAAAGCAATATTTTCAATGAAGATCTAGGGCTACCCCTCGCACTTGTATGAATTTACAAGGTAAGTTCCTTTGATAGAACACCAAAGGACACCACTCACAAACAGATCACAAATCAATACACCAATATTCTTGACATGGTTAAAACCCTCAAAGAGGGAAGCAATCCACAACTTGAGCCAACATGGCTACTTCAGGAAATTTATTAATAAAATAAAGAAAATCTACGTAAGCTTATCTCATGAATGATCACCTTACAAATGACCCTCCATGCTCTTTAAATAGAGATCATGGACCAATCGGGTGGTAAGCCATGGATCAAGTGTTGATAATACCGAGGAGAGAATGAACCGTCAAATCACTTCATGTCTAGAACATATCGTGACCATCGGATTGTAAGTTACAAAAGTACATAGTAGAGAAACACACTTTACCTAACTCTACACTAGATCAAGTTATACTTAACTATTTCCTATGTTTCTGAATATCCTAACACCCCCCCTTAAGAATAACTTGGGATAGGATTGAAGGATGTAAAAATATGACACAATAGGATAAGGAAGGAGCCATTAGAGCCTATCCCCCCTTAGTGAAAACTTCCTGAAATCTAACCATAAATCGAAGTTTAGTAAACTTCACCTTTGTGAGAGCCTTTGCAAAGATGTCTGCAACTTGATCATTGGTTGAACAATATTGCACTCCAAGAACATTATCATGAATGAGTTTTCTAATGAAGTGCATGTGTAATTCAATGTATTTGTTTTGATGATGTTGGACTAGACCTTTTCATAGTTGATTGGCACTTTAATTATCACACCAAAGTGTAGTCGGATGTTGTTGCTCAAAGGCAAACTCTGATAGGATCGAATGAAGCCATAGGGCTTCCTTACTAGCTTCTATGGCGCCACAATACTCTTCTTCTACTGAAGAAAGAGAAATGGAACTTTGTTTCTTTCAAGCCCATGTAATAGGTCCAGAACTAAGAGTGAAGACATAACCTATAGTAGACTTCCGATCATCAGCGTCACCAGCCCAATTAGAATCAGTGAAACCAACCAATAGATGAGATGCTTCTACACTATAATGAATCCCAAATTAAATTGTACCTCAAACGTAATGAAGTATTCTCTTAGCTACTTTCCAATGACTTTAATGTGGGTTTTCCATAAACAGAGAAATAAGGCCAACAACAAAAGAAAGGTCAGGATGGGTATGGTCAAATACAAAATGTTTCCTACCAGCTGGCGGTATAAGGTAGCATCAACTTGAGGGGAAGTACAAGTGATTGAAAGTTTGGCTACAGACTAAAAGGGAGAAGGGGTTGGCTCAGAGTCTTCCATGTGAAAGTGGAGTATGAGATCACAAACATACTTGGACTGGGAAAGGGAAATACCTTCCTTGGATTGTAAGACTTGAAGACTAAGAAAATAATGCAAATGTCCTAAGTTTGTCATTTCAAACTGATTTTTAAGGTTGGACTTCACATGGTTTATAAGGTTAGGATCACTACCAATAAGGATAAGATCATGAACATAAATAAAAAGAATTATAAGAGACTTACCCACTTTCTTGGTGTAGACAATATTGTCAGAATGACACCTAGAAAAGTGAATATCTAAAAGAAAGCTATCAATTTTGGCATACCAAGCTTGAGGGACTTGCTTGAGACCATAAAGGGATTTCTTAAGCCGACATACAAGGTTGGAGTCTATTTGTATAAATCTAGGAGTTTTTTCCTTATAGATTTCTTCATGCAAGTCCCCATGCAAGAAGGCAGATTTAACATCCATATGATGGACTTCCCATTTGAATGAGGTAGCAAGGGAAAGAACAAGGCAAATAGAGTTCATTTTGGAAACAGGGGAGAAGATTTTAGTATAGTCAATGCCTTCAACTTGTGAAAATCCCTTAGTAACAAGATGAGCTTTATATTTATCATCTTTTCCATCTGGTTCTATAAACCCATTTACATCTAACGAGTTTTCTCCCCTTTGGAAGAGGAACAAGATCACATGTATCACTTTCAAATAATGAACAATATTCTTCATTCATAGATGCGTCCCAATAAGGATGGCTTGAAGCTTCTACAAAGGTGTCAGGATCATAATTTGCTAAAGCTTGAGCTAGTAAAGAAGAGGATCTATCGAACTAAGAACGCGTATGTCGTTGATTTGTAGGATCACCTGCAAGAGAACCTGTTGTATCCCCAATAACACAGACCAATTTTTGAAGTTGAGGAGCTGAAGGAGGATCCTAAGAAGGTGGGGGAGGATTGTCATGCTTGCTATCATCATCTGAAGAAGAAATATTTTCAGAAGTAGAAGGGATAGAGAGAGGTGGCACATCCACCAAACTAGGCTCGTAGGCTGCTATATTTTCAACAAACTTTACATATCTTCTATTGATAAAAAATTTGGATTTAGGTGAAAGAAGTCTATATCATTTGAAATCTTCAGATATCCAACAAAATACATTTTTCACTCTTAGGTTCTAAGGATTTATGTTTCTCATCAAGAATATGGGTCCATGCTTCACTTCCAAAAACACGAAAGTGACTTACATCTGGTTTAATTGAGCTCCATGTTTTTAATAGAGTGATATTCTTTAAAACCTTAGTAGGAGTGCAATTTACTATGTAATGTGCACAGTTAATTGCTTATGCCCAAAAATTAAGACTAATTCCTTTAGATTGAAGCATACAATAAGCCATTCCCTTTAAGGTGTGATTATTCCTTTCAGCTACACCATTTTGTTGTGGAGTATATGGAATAGTATGTTGCATTTGAATTCCATGCTCAGTGCAAAAGTTGATGAATTTATTGTTAACATATTCTTCGCCATTATTAGATCTTAGCTTAAGAATTTGATGTCCATATTGTTTCTCAACAAAGGCAATAAAGGCCAAGAACATGTTAAATACTTCACTTTTGATTTTTAAGAAGTATACAAAGTGCATCTGGAGAAATCATCAATGAAAGTTAAGAAATACTTGTAGCCAGAAAATGAAACAACTGGAAGTGGATGACACAAATCACTATGCACAAGTTGTAAAGGGGATGAAGCATGCCAAGAGGTACATTTTTCAAAACTATCCCAATGATGTTCTCCAAGTACACATCTAAAACAAACACCATCTCTTCAAGATACCATAGGAACAATTGTCAACATATCTTCTTTACATCGATTTTGAAGGGAGCAATAGTTTAAGTGACCAAATCACTCATGCCAAAGTTTGTTCACTTCATCATTATGAGAAACAAATATTGAGGGAAGAGTTGATGACCCAAAGTTGTTAAACTTATACAACCTTCTAGAATCATCAACAATGCCAGTAGCTAAAATATGTCTAGGATCTCTTAGGTCCTTAATTACAACATCATGAGGTGAAAATTCAACGATTTTACCTTCACCTGAATGAGTTATCTGATATACAGATAGAAGGTTGGAAGATAAGGTTGGAACACATAATACATCATTAAATTGACCATTGTCTAGATGAATAGTTCCAATCCCTATAACAGTAAGAGATATATCATCACTAACATATATAGTTTTGGTGTTACAATCATTTAAAGAAGAAAACATGGCTTTGTTTTTGGCCATGTGATAAGAAGCTCCAGAATCAATGAGCCACTCATGAGAATGACAAGAAGAAGATACATTTAGTGCATAACCAGACTGAGATGCTTGACAAACACATGCAGAAAGCGTTGTTCCTAAAGATAAATTGAAGTTGAAGAGTGCTCCAAATGGATTTTATGCTTCTTCATTGCTACTTCCAAAGCTTCCATCTTTTTAAAGCATTTGGATTCTAAGTGGTCATCTCGAATACAAAAGTTGAAATGTCTATCAATATTCTTCCCTTTGTTTTTATTTGCCTTATCATTTTGTTGAATTGACTTTTCATTTTGAGACTGAAAGTGCTTAGGACCCTTGGTTGTTTTAGGACCATTCTTTTTAGGATGCTGCTTCTTAGGATTCTTTGAACTTGGTTGCTGCTGGGTGGCTAAGGATTTCTTAGAAGAGTTTCCAAGATTAAGAAGACCAAGATGTAAGAATTTTTCTTGTTCTCTTATTAAAGAATCACAAAAGGCATCAAAAGAGGGGGACTTGTAGGGTTTTCCTTGAGAAATAAATGCTTCTCTAGTAGAATGGAAGGTGGAAACAAACATAGAGTAGGCTGGTATTAACTTAGTAAGAATGGAATAGATAATGCTACCATCTTATTTCTTAACCTTAACACCTTCCAAGAGAAGTGTAGGGGTTTTGGACTTGGAAAAAAAATCTTGAATGGAAGAAAAAATATTGGGGTCCAATGTAAGCAACTCATTTTCAAGTTGGTGGGCTCTAATTTCATTTTTAATTCCAAAAACTTTATTGAGTTGTTTCATTGCTTCATTGGGGGTATCAAGTTCTGCGATATGGAATCTAAGGTCTAGAGAAATGGACATCCCTATCAATCCAAATGCTTGATCTTGCTTATTTTCCCATTTGTCTTCTTTATCTTTAACTTTAGGTTTAGCCTCTTGGCCTGAGGCTATTCTATAAAGTCCTTTACTTCTAAGTAAATCCTCCATGTAGGACACCCATTGGAAGTAGTTGGTGATGTCAAGAATAACATGGCATGGAATTTCTATTTTAACAGAAATTGAAGTTGTAGATGCTGAAACAAAGTGGTCCAATGGAAAGATCTCAAAAAATTAGGCCAATTAAAAAAAAGGGCTCTAAAAACAGCTTCCAGATGAAGAAGTTATGGCTTTTTGAAGAAACGTTGTTGAAGATGCCGAAGAAGTATGTGAATGATAATGTTATATTTAAAAAATAATCCCGTCTCTTTCCAAACTTAATCTAATTATCTCACTTTAAAAAAAAAATGTGACCCACTTTTATAAATGAGTGAAAGTCACTTTTACAATGATAATATGAGCTACCCCCAAAATTGTAACTTAAATAAAACATAAAGAGACTTTAGAATTATAAGTGACTCACTTTTTATAATGAGTGAGAACACTTTTACATAAAATAACTTTAAAACATAAGTTACATGTGTTTTTTTAAAAACTATCTCAAGAAAAAAAAAGTTTGAACCCGAGGCCTCTATTCTCATAAAGTAACTATGGAGCAAGTGAGCTAGTTTAAAAGGTTAGTAATTTTTGGAAAAGAGGAAGGGTTTTTTTTTTTAGTCATTGAAGCTTTGGAGTGCATGCTTACTTGAAAAAAAATGTTTTCCCAACAAAACCAAAAAAAACACAACCCAACATGGACATGCAAAAAAAAAAACAAACCTTATGGCTTGAAGTTGGCTTTCACCGTAAACTAAATATTTTACTCAATTTTTCTGATTTTCCAAGATCACATTAAGGCACGATAGAAAAGAGCATACACATGAGAAAAATTCTTCCTTTTTGTTTCTAATTTTCCCAGATCACATGGAGTCATGGGTCAAAGAGCATACGCAGAAATGAAAGTTATAGATTTGGTAATAAAAAACAGAGAGCTAAATAAACTGAAATAAACAAAGAGATGAATAACTAAAACTGCAAATAAAGACTGTATACCTCCAGATCTTAAAAATGACATAGCCAAGGCTACCAGAAACCTTCTCACGTCAAAATAAATGGGTTCCTCACTAGAGAAGATGATCCTAACATAATAGAGCAGTCCTCACGACCTGAAAGCAGTAAAAAACAATAGATATAGGAAACAACACTCGGATTAAGTTGTACCAGCTTCGGATTTGGATCACCAATAGATGTGGCCCTCAAATAGCTCTGATACCATGTAGGAATTTATAGGATAAGTTCCTTTGATAGAACACCAAAGGTTACCACTCACAAACAGATCACAGATCAATACACTAGTATTCTTAATGTGGTTAAAACCCTTAAAGAGGGAAATAGTCCATGACCTGAGCTAATGAAGCCACTATAAACAATTTATTAATAAATGAAAGAAAATTCACATGAGATTCTCTCATGAATGGTAACCTTACAAATGACCCTCCATGCTCTTTAAATAGATATCATGGACCAATTGGGTGTTAATCCATGGATCAAGTGTCGGTAATACCGTGGAGAGAATGAACCATCAGATCACTTCATGTCTGGAACATATCGTGACCATTGTTGGGCTAATTTATGTAACTAAATTAACACAAGTATTTATTATCAATCCGGGTTGTTCTACTTTGAGGAAAGTTCACTATGTATGAAGATCAGAGATAATCAAACTTTAAAAGATAATTTATTCAAAAGCAATACATCCTATAACTCTAATTCAGTTTGTTTACAGTAGAGGAAGAATATTAAGATGGTTCTTGACTCAAGAAATACACCTTTGCCTCAACTATTACTTAACGAATCAGAGATCAAAATCAAGAAATTGAGATGGATAAGTCAATGAAAGAAGCTCTTAACTTAAGAGACTCATAAAGTGTTTCATCATAAATTATTCATCTCACTTGTTCAAAACCATAACAAAACCACTTGCATGCATATCAAGAAAACTAGTTATAACTCATCATTTCAGTAGAAGAGATGCTCAACTTGAACATTGTTGTTTCTTCAATTCAATAAAGTGATGAATCAACTAACAACTATAGTAATCAAATACCACTCATGAATCATAAAGCAATCTGAAATAAAGCCATGAAAAACCAGTTCTACATTAAACAATTTGCAGAAAATAAAACTAGTTAACAATGAAGTGTACTTAGCTTGGGAGGGGGCCCTCCACCCTTGCCTTGCACACTTGAGAGATGATATCAAAAGCTTAAATAAGTTGCACATCCATAGCATTGAGCAGCAAAATGAGAATAGCACAAGTCTTCCAATTAATTCTTCAAACCAAAAGTATCACAACATAAAAGTATCATAAGTCAATGTATGAGCCATGAAAGTTGTGGCTCTTAAATAAAGAGTCTCATGAAACAACTTGATCTATATTCACTCTAACAACTTATCTACTCTAATCCATCTATTCAATTCGAATTCACTACCCTCATCCCAAGAAATATGATAAATATCATGGAATCCCAAAACTGCCCTATTTAGATGGGATTTCTGGATAACTAGTCATAATTGACTAGCTTCAAATAGGCCTAATAAATCTCATTTTGTTGGAACCAAGCATAGGTGGCTTGGTCCTAGTTCCAAAGCTTCTCATTCATGTATCCCATTCGTTCTCAAGTGGCCTGCATCCATATTAACCATAGAGTGATTACGGGAATTTATGAAATTGCAAATTTGTACTTAAAATCAAACTTTTATAAAAACTTTAGAAATTGACAAATTAAAGCTAAATACCTGAAAGGACATCAAATATACATTAAAATGGAATGAATGGAATGAATGGAGTGAAAATGGATGATAAATAGATGGTTAGGTAAGTTTCTTAGAGCAAAATGAGACCAAAACTAAGGCCCAACATCTCTCCCTTGCTGATCCTCAAGCATGTCCCCATGCTTGCTTGCTCCTCTTGGAACCTCTGCCTTCTGTAGTCGATGATGTACCTGTAGTTGTTTCCCTGTTCAAACAATCAAATCCTGATTCATGCCTGTCCCTGAACAAAGCTGCTTTGACTTTTTGTTTTTCATATTTGGCCTGCCACATGTTTTTGTCTTTGAGCCATTTGAATGCTTGCTTAGACATCAATTCATTTCTTCGTTTCAATCTGCCTACTTCCTCTTTTAATTTTTCATTTGTTCTGATCATCTTAGCATTATCTTTCTTATGTGCTTTATTTTCTTCTGTTAATTGCTTTTCCAAGATCTTGCTAATTTCTAACTGATCAGTCAAGTCTTGGATTTTAGCCAAATTGATTTCCCTCTCAAAGTCTTGTGTTGTTTTCATCAATGATGTTGCTGCTACATCATCATCATATGTGGAATCTCGCTCAAGGACTTCCTGTTCAATATCATGTGCTTCTTGTTTTCTGAGAGAATATGCCTTTACTTCTTTATCTAAATCAATAGGACTCTTGCTCCTAAACCTCCTAGGAATTGACATGACAGATACTTCAGTTTCATTCATGGCCATATTTCTAGCTCTAGTTCTTGGATATAAGGGGGAAGTC
The DNA here is from genome assembly GCA_000404065.3 of Pinus taeda. Classification (NCBI taxonomy): domain Eukaryota; kingdom Viridiplantae; phylum Streptophyta; class Pinopsida; order Pinales; family Pinaceae; genus Pinus; species Pinus taeda. The sequence goes on from APFE030160094.1 coordinate 58,800, forward strand.
AACAAGCTCCTATTTTCCTGTTCTATCTTGTTTTGTACTTCAACAATCTGTTCAGTAAAATGGTTCTTAACCATGAAGTCTCTCCACACTATACCCTGTGACCTCACCTGGTATTCCACTAGGATTTTGATTAATCCTTGATGGTATATCTGTGCTGCTTTAGGCCTATGCTCTTGTTTGACTGTTTCAATCATTCTTACCAGACTCCTATATAGGAAGTAAGGTAGATTAATCCTATCTTCCCCTCTGATGTGCTGCAAAAGTTTGACATGGTATAAATGAGCAATACTATATGCACGATCACAAGTCAAGAATTTTTGAATGACCAAGACTAGCTCTCCCCATGGTTCATTAAACCACTCTCTAGGTATCCCTTTTGTCCTATCAAACATTCCCTTACGGTTTTTCTCTAAGAAGAAAGTCCAAGCTTTCTCTTTGAAGTGGAGGCCTTTGTGGTACTTTTCCCCTACCATCGGCAAGTCTAAGGCTTTAGACAAGTACTCTTGTGTTACCGAGACAATAATCTCTCCTACCCAAGTCTGGTCTTGACTGAAATTATCTATGAAGTCTTTGGTGATTTCATCAGAATGGCCATTAAATTTCTGTAAGAAGCCTAGCATCCCTGCTTGATACAGTTTCTCTACAGCTTCTTTTCCCCAGCATTCTATTTGAAATTTTGGTTCTATTCTGTTTGCCATAGTTTCCGTAAACCATTCAATATAGGCCTCTGCTGTTACTAACTTCATTTTAACAATAAAAACTTATGACTTGTTGCTTCTTTTAAAATGAAATTCAGGAGGCAAAGACACTTACCTTCAGCCTCAAACCCAACTCAACTCTGTCCTTTTAACCTCTGTTATCCTTTGCAAAATCACTGTTAAGTCCCCTGTTTAATACAAACAACTGATCAATCATACTGATCTCTGTTTGTTTGGAAAATGAAATGCTCATGCAGCAATAACCATGTTTACTTAGCTCAAAAAAACATGAGTTACTGTGTATTCAAAACAAAAACTTTGAAAAATTTGGCTTTCGGCCTCAACAACATATATGTAAAAATACCCTCGGCCTAATCCCAATTTATCATTTTCCAAAGAAAAATTTGACTGTGTAATGTGGCAAAATATTGCACACAGCCTTAATCAATAGAGCTATGAGCTTAGAGGGCTATTCACATGCGCTCAGCCTCTAAAAATTAATAACATCATGCTCACAAATGACAAATTTAAAAAAAAAAACAGAGTACAATTCTTGGCCTTTCAACAAACAATTCTCAGCTTCAAAACCTTTGAAAAAGGCTCTCGGCCTCAAGACACAGAACAATACAAATCATCAGCATCACTAAATCTCATGCAGTCAAAGCTTCACTCGGGACTACACACAGCATTTATGCAACCAATCCCCACGTATTTCAATCCTCTGTTCTGATGTAAATGGCACAAACAAATGGAAATCACAGTGCACAAGCGCGCAGCAAGGGCATGAATGCATGTCATCTGTTTTAACAGTATATACAACCACAGCATAACTCCATCAACCCGACTCCAGCCTCTGTTCTGATCAAACTACAGGTATATATTTCGATTGGCATGCACAAGTGTTGAACTAATAGCGCGCAGCAAAAAAAAGAATGTTAAATGAAATAACAGTTAAACAATCAGCGCTCATATAACAACCTTTGGTGCTCTCTGCCTTTCCTAAACAAACTTTCCGCGTTTAAGGCATCATATTCCATGTTTACTTCAACTTCTTCTACGTGCTATGCATGCAATACTTAAAAATTTAAATGCTTCCCGGTTGACCATCGTTTCTATACCATGATTGACGCACAAAAATCTGGTAATTTATCCATAAATGTTGTTAACTTGGATTTATCACGGTTTTTTAGTATTACCTGTCTGTTACTGGGTGCGTGGAATGTAGACAACCACTTCAAATCCCTTTTTCCTCGGTCATTCAAACTGCTGGCAAAGCAAAAATCTATCATACACATCCACCATCGCCGAGCGAAATACACTCCTGTCTTACCTTGCTATCTCCAGAACTCGGCTCCTTCTGCACGTAAATCTCAGTTTTCTCCTTTAAATTTCTCGCAACTCAGTTCACTTCTCTTTTCACAATGCCACAGTTGCAATACCGTTTCTCTGAGCTTATGGGCGATGAAGATGATGGGTTAAACGATGGTGGGATTGTTGTTTTAATCCTTGCACTGGCCCGGTCAGTTCATGACCATTTTGGCTGTACAGACCCTTGTATCTATTGAGTGTTTTGAATTTCGTGGCTGGCTTAAATGGCCGTCCTATTGACCAGTCGCCGACTGCATCATAAGGATTGGCCAAGTCGTGGTTTTGTACACATGATCCCTGCATAATATTTCGACCAATAAGCAATAACCCGCCATGACACCGTGTGCAGTCGTACCTATGTGCTGTATGGTGTTTTACCTGTGTTTTACTGTGTGCAGTCATTGCATTTTCTTGTTAGTATATCCATCGTATAATCATTCTCCGCTTATGGTTATAACCATTCTCCACAATGATTTTTGTTTGAATAACATTTGCCCATTATCATATTTGAATGCTTACGGCCTCCACCATATATCATTTCTTTGCAATCCATACTCTTCACTATGATAACCCTCGGCCCTTTTGTAACCATGTTATATTCTATTTTTATATGCGCATTTAATATATATACCTTATACCATGTAGTTTATGTGCATTTAGGAGATAACTTTAGCGCATTTACAAACTTATGATATATATATATATTATATATATATATATATATATATATATATATATATATTATATTATATATATATATATTAATGCTTTTGACTTCCATATAGCGCATATTGTTATAACATAGTGTTATAATTTTAAAATGACCATTGGGGTCATTTTTAAAATTATTTCCTCCTACTAATGCTTTGAGTTTATGTGCAGGTGAGAGAGTTGTTCTAGTTTGGTCCCTTTACTTCTAAAGAAAAATACCTAGGGAATGAAATGGAATATATATAGGGAATGTATGAAGAATGTTTATGAATGAAATGAAATGTAGAAAGGGAATATGGAATATAGAATACAGGAAATGTATATGATATTAATGAATATCCTCAGGCAATAACTTCAATTAAATAAAAAACGAAAAGTTTCTAAAAAATTTGAATTTCAAGCACAAAATGGCTATGAATATACTCCCTTGAATGCTGTTTGTACAGGTGGGATGAAGTCAAAATGTTGTAGATGGATGAAAAGTAGATGTTTATTGCTGCACCTTGTTCATCATGCTTCAATTCTTGAATTATTCAGGTCCCTCTGTAATGATGTCTCAAGTCAGGTCCCTCTGCAATGCTTCTGTAATATTGTGTTGGCTTTGATCTGGTTCTGCTGCAACAAGTTTGCTTCAGGTCCCTCTGTAGTGATGTCTCAGCTCAAGTCCCTTCAGGTTCTGCTGCAACAAGTTTGCTTCAGGTTCATGTGGGGACAATACAAAATGTAGACAATGCAATACCTCAGCCTTTTCAGTGAAAAGCCTAATATGCTCCCTTGCTGAAGGTTTGACTTGTCCTCAAGTCAATTGTGGAGAGTCCCTGCATTGAAATTGTGTGAGTCAGGAGAACAAGTATTTAGAATTCATAGAGTCCAGGTTACCCTGGTTTTCCCCTATGAATTCGTGCTTGCATGGTGCCAGTTGCCTGGTTTTCACCTGCAAACAAATTATTTTTTATGTTTTTTTCTTTTGTTGTTTTTTTTTATATACACATTTTTTATATTGTTTTTTATTTTTTTTATATTTTTTTATTATTTTTTTTTATTCATTATTTGAACTCGAAGATGGCTGAGCCAAAATTTCCATTCCTCTTTCTTCGACCAGTTGTTTCATGAATGCTTATGTACTGATAGGCTTAGTATAAACTTTCAGCCTATGTCCATTTACGATAAATGAGGTGGGGTCTTGGTCAATTGTCTTGATCTTTACTGCTCCATTGTCAAAGAGTTCTTCAATTTCATATGGACCAAGCCAATGTGTCGTAAACTTTGCTTTGAAGTCTTTGAATTTGGAGTCAAAAAGTAAAGCCCAGTCGCCCTTGTGAAATGTCTTTGTCTTGATGTATCTGTCGTGCCATTTCATTCTTTGGTGTTGCACTAATGTTGTATGTTCTATAGCTTGTTGACGATGCTCATCCAACTGATTCAATTCCATGATCCTTTGCTGTTGTGCCTCAGTTAAGTCCATTCCCAATTCAGCTGCTAGTCTATATGTCTGTATCTGAAATTCAATCGGCAATAAGGCCTCTTTCCCATAGACTAACTGGTATGGACTAAAACCAGTTGTGTTCTTCCATGTGATCCTGTAGGCCCATAATGCATCCTTTAACTTTTCAGACCAATCTTTTCTGTTCAGTTGTACTGTCTTAGTCATGATATTTTCCAGCACTTTATTTGTGGATTCTACCTGACCATTTGCTTGAGGATGATATGGTGTAGACTTCCTGTGTTTAATCTTGTATTTTTCTCTCAGATCTCGTACTAGCTTTGATGTAAATTGTGTTCCTTGATCTGTTATAATCTGTCTAGGTAGACCATATCTCACAAAAATTTCTTCAAATAGGAAGGTGACCACAGTATCTTCTATTGCTCTGCTCACTGCTTTGGCTTCCGCCCATTTGGTAACATAGTCCGTACATACTAGAATGTACCTTTTTCCATTTGATGGTGGATTAATGGGTTCGACAAAGTCAAGTGCCCACTGCTCAAATGGCTCAATGAGGACTTGTGGTTTGAGCGGCATCTCATTTGATAAGATTGGTCTCCCTGTTCTTTGGCAACTGTCACATTGCTTGACATATGCCTTAGAATCTCTGAAGACAGATGGCTAGTAATAGCCCAGTTGCAGCACCTTATATGCTGTTCGTTTGTCTGCAAAATGACCACCACATGGTTCATCATGACATGCTCTTAGAATGTCCAATATTTCATCTTCACGCACACATTTT
>APFE030160094.1:72637-99832 GCA_000404065.3 Pinus taeda
CTCGTACTAGCTTTGATGTAAATTGTGTTCCTTGATCTGTTATAATCTATCTAGGTACACCATATCTCACAAAAATTTCTTCAAAGAGGAAGGTGACCACAATATCTTCTGTTGCTCTGCTCACTGCTTTGGCTTCTGCCCATTTGGTAACATAGTCCGTGCATACTAGAATGTACCTTTTTCCAATTGATGGTGGATTAATGGGTCCAACAAAGTCAAGTGCCCACTGCTCAAATGGCTCGATGAGGACTTGTGGTTTGAGCGGCATCTCATATGATAAGATTGGTCTCCCTGTTCTTTGGCAACTGTCGCATTGCTTGACATATGCCTTAGAATCTCTGAAGACAGATGGCCAGTAATAGCCCAGTTGCAGCACCTTATATGCTGTTCGTTTGTCTGCAAAATGACCACCACATGGTTCATCATGACATGCTCTTAGAATGTCCAATATTTCATCTTCACGCACACATTTTCTAATCATTAGATCTGAACCAGTATAAAATAAATCACCATTCACCTAGCTCTATCTAGAACTTTCTCTAACAATTTTCTTTCTTTGCTTGCTAGTAAATTGAGTTGGAAATTTTCCAGATGACAAGTAATTTGCAATATCTGCAAACCAAGGGGTTTTTACTGTTATGGCAAACAGATGTTCATCTGGAAAGTTGTCTATCACTGGATTTGGGTCTTCACGTGATTGTATTCGGGACAGAAAGTCAGCCACTTGATTTTCTTTGCCTGGACAGTCTTGTATTGTGATATTAAATTCTTGTAGTAATAGGAGCCATCTCGTAATTCGTCCATTGGTAATGGGTTTATTCATCAAATATTTTATTGTTGAATGATCTGTATGAATGAAAACTTGATATCCTGTTATATAATGCCTGAATTTATTTACTGCATGTATAATAGCTAACATTTCTTTTTCTGTGACTGTGTAGTTCAATTCTACAGGTGTCAGATTCTTACTTATAAAGTATATTGCATAATTGAACAAGTTTTCTTTCTGTCCAAGAGAGGCACCTATCGCAGTATCTGATGCGTCAGTGGAAATATGAAATGGAAAAGACCAGTTTGGCCCACGAAGTATGGGTGCCACTGACAATTTGTCTTTTAAAATTTGAAAAGCATTTTGACAGCTATTTGTCCATTGAAATTCAACATCTCGTGCTAACAGTTTGAACAGAGTTTGAGCTATTTTACTAAAGTTTTCACTGAATCGTCTGTAATAGCCTGCATAGCCCAAGAAACTTCTTACCTCCTTTTTTGTTGTGGGTGGCATCAGGTTAACTAGGACTTGGATTTTGGCTAGATCCACCTTAATTCCTGAAGCAGAAATATGGTGGCCCAGAACTATACCCTCTGTTAACATCATATAGCATTTTTCATTACTTAATGACAGATTTGTTTCTATACACCTTTTCAAGACTTTTTCAAGGTTGTTGAGGCAATCATCATAGGTATTTCCATAAACTGTGAAGTCATCCATATACACTTCTACACATTCATGGACTAGATCAGCAAATATCGCAAGCACTGCTCTTTGAAAAGTTGTAGGTGCATTGCATAAACCAAATGGCAAAACTTTATATGCATAGGTTCCCCATGGGCAGGTAAACGTAGTCTTGTCTTGGTCTTCTCTTGCTATTCTAATCTGGTTGTACCCGCTAAACCCGTCCAAGAAAGAAAAGTATTTCTTTCCATCCAAAGAGTCTAACACCTGGTCAATGAATGGTAGAGGAAAATGATCTTTTAATGTAGCTTTGTTTAATTCCTGATAGTCTACACATACCCTCCACTTTCCATTCTTCTTTGGTACAATAACTAGTGGAGAAACCCATTGACTATCTGAAATAGGATAGATGAATCCAACATTTAACAGTTTTTGCAGTTCCTCTTTCACTATTTCTTTCATTATAGGATTCATTCGTCTTTGAGGTTGTCTAATAGGTTTAAGTTTATCATCAGTATAGATGTGGTGGATACATGTGCTAGGATGGATTCCTTGCATATCAGTATAATCCCAGGCAAATGCTTTTGAGTATTTCCGTAGTAATGCAATTACCTCTTGTTCTTGTTTTGATTGCAGCTGGTTTCCAATATTTAAATGTTTACCAGGATATACCTCAATTGTTTTTATCGTGGGATTGGAAATTGTGTTTACATGAAAGATGTTTATAAAAGAATTTCGCAAGGTTTGAATAGTACAAGTTTCCTGGAAACACTGATTCAAAAGGTTATTTGCAGCTTTATACTATTCTTCTCTAAGCTACTCTGAAATATTCGGTTCTGAAATGAAAAGATCCATTAAGTCTTCATTCTCGTTTTCTTCTCTAAAATCATAGAATTGATTTATACTCAAGACTGATTTAGTTTGTTGTCTTTCTTGAGTTTCAAATACTGATTCTAAAGAAATTGATTGTGCAGGTGAATAAAGAGCGATATGTTTCTTTTCATCTCCATGTGAGATAATCATACTTCCTGATCTGCATCCTATGAAGGCATCAGCGGTAGCTAACCATGGTCTGCCTAAAATTAGAGGATGTCCTCCCAGATTTGTTTTTGGTTGCAGGATAAGGAAGTCAACAGGATATTCCCATGAATCCAAAGAGACTATGATGTCTTCTCATATTCCTTCCAGAACAACTTTAGATTTGTCTGCTAGTTCTAATACTGTTGAAGTTGTTCTAATGTCGTTTAATTGCAAAGCTTTCATTGTCTCTAATGTCATTAGATTGATAGTTGCTCCCAAGTCTATTAATGTGTTTGGTACTAAGAAATTATTGATTGATATAGTAACCATAGGGATACCAGGATCAAGATATTTTTCTACAGTGGTTTGTGTAGACATAAGGCTTGCTAGCTTACCAATGACTTGGATTGTAGAGGGATCCTTTCTCTTTTTCCCTGATTTCTTGATGCATAATTCCTTTATTGTTTTAGCATATATTGGTATTTCTTTAATTGCTTTTAACAAAGGAATTTTTACATAAGCATTCTTTAGTTCATCTAAAATATCAAATTCAGGAAGGGTTATTTCTTTTGATTGTTCCACTAACCTTTCAGGGTAAGGCGGTGTTTGAGTTGTAATTGATTTCCCTTTCTGAACTTGTATTTCAGTTTTTGCTGTTTCAGATGATTCTCCTTGTTCAGTTGGTTCTTCTACAATTGGCGGAGAATCCTTTTTAAGTATTTTACCAGACCTTAAATGGACATCATTCAGAGGAAGAATAGAGTAAGTAGGAAAATATGTTGCTTCCTCTATAGTGTATGTAGATTTTTCCACTTTGTTATTCGGATTGGCCACCGGTTGGGCTGGCAATTGTGTTGGTCTGGGTTGATTTGATGGTAACTGTAACTGTTGTGGTTGTGGCAACAATGGTGGTGGATTATGCTGTGGAAATGGAATGGATGGCGGGTATGTAGAATTTTGTTGCGGAAATGGCATGGATGGAGGATATGGTGGGTATGAAAATGGCTGTTGGTACTGCTCCTGGTATTGTTGATATTGCTGAGGTGGTTGATTCCCATAACCATATCCTCTCCAACCTTGTGCATGTTGTTGAGAATATTGTTGTGGAGGCCAAGCTTGCCATGGCATTGGAGGAGTCCAAATATTTTGAGGTGGATAGAGGTAACTTTGTTGAGGGACTTGTTGTGGAGTTTGCTGAGGCATCCTAGGTTGCCATGGTCTCCGAGGTGCTACATAATAAAATCCTTCTATTCTTGGCACTTCCTCCACTGAATTCATTTGCAATTCTTTTAATTTTTGACAATTTTCTGTGGAATGATTTTCTGTTCAAAGACCACATACCTGGATACTATCTAAAGGGCACTCTCTTAATGGATGTTTCTTTCTACACTTGGAACAAAAGATTGCTAAGGCTTGTTCTTGTTCTTCTTTTTTCTTATTTGCCTTAAGAACATCCACTTGTGTTCCTAATGTACTTAAGAGGTCTGTTTTAAAGTTTTCCAATAAAATTCCTATCTTAGCTCTCGTGATCCCTCCTGCAGCTGATTTTGCTGCCTTCGAACTTACTTCTCTTTTCCAAGTTTTTGATCTTCCTCTAGAATACTTTTGACATAATTCCACAATTTCTTCAAATGGTAAATTTGAAATATCTCCTTTACCCATTACATTCAGAATGTCAAGGTATTCATCCCTTACTCCTTTGAGAAAGATTGTTCGAATGTTATCTTGGTTTAAAGAGTGTTGTTTAGATTTTTGCAAATTATATGCAAACCTTTCCAAATATTCCTCTAAACTTTCATCTTCTTGTTGTGTCATTCGAAAAACATCTTCCTTAGAATCTCTAGATCGACAATAAGCTTGATATTTTTTAAGGAAAACTTTTCTCATGTTATCCCAAGAAGTTATTGTTTGTCCTCCTAAACCCATGAACCATTTTAAAGCTGCTGCTTTGAGTGTTGCAGGAAAAAGGCGAAGTTTATGGACGTCATCAGTATACCCATATGTTCTACATAAAATATCAAATTCGAACATAAAAGCATCGGGATCTTCTGTGGACATTCCATAAAAGTTGGGCAAGACAGAAGGTGGAATATTCTTCATTTTCACTTCTTCTCCTAATATATCATCATCTACTATTGGAAAACCAAAAGTAGTCTCATGATCACCATCTTCTTGCATTTTCTGATCATTCTCCATTTTCCTATCATGTTCTTGTTTTGCCTCCTCCTCTCTTTTCCTCCTCCATTCTCTTTGTTGTCTTTCATACTCAATTCGTTGTTCAGGAGTGAGGATAGTTGATCCATGTCCTTCTTCCGCCATTGGCTCAGTTGTTTCAAATTTGGGAAGAAATTCAGGTTGTCTTATAGATGGAAAAACAGATGGTTTTCCTTTAATAGTTTCTTTCTATTTACCTGAAGTTGATGGTTGTTTTTGTTTTGCTTCCCAAGCTAGCAAAGTTTGCCTTTCAATCAAAGTTAATCTTTGGCCAAGTCTTTGTTTTTCTATCAATTCCTCAATGATTGGATTACCAGCAACTGGTGTGTGTGATGATCCTATCTCTATGTGTGGGGGGTTTTTAATAAATCTACCTTGAGGATCTCTAAATCTAGGCATAAAGACACATAATTAAAGAAAAGGAATGTAACTAATGTTTTTGTTTGTTTTGAATTTTATCTTTCTATTGACTATGACGATATTTGCCTCCCCGGCAACGACGCAAAAATGTTGGGCTAATTTATGTAACTAAATTAACACAAGTATTTATTATCAATCCGGGTTGTTTCTAATTTGAGGCAAGTTCACTATGTATGAAGATCAGAAATAATCAAACTTTAAAATATAATTTATTCAAAAGCAATACATCCTATAACTCTAATTCAGCTTGTTTACAGTAGAGGAAGAATATTAAGATGGTTCTTGACTCAAGAAACACACCTTTGCCTCAACTATTACTTAATGAATAAGAGATCAAAATCAAGAAATTGAGATGGATAAGTCAATGAAAGAAGCTCTTAACTTAAGAGACTCATAAAGTGTTTCATCATAAATTATTCATCTCACTTGTTCAAAACCATAACAAAACCACTTGCATGCATATCAAGAAAACTAGTTATAACTCATCATTTCAGCAGAAAAGATGCTCAACTTGAACATTGGTGTTTCGTCAATTCAATAAAATGATGAATCAACTAACAACTACAGCAATCAAATATCACTCATGAATCATAAAGCAATCTGAAATAAAGCCATGAAAAACTAGTTCTACATTAAACAATTTGCGGAAAATAAAACTAGTTAACAGTGAAGTGTACTTAGCTTGGGAGGGGGCCCTCCACCCTTGCCTTGCACACTTGAGAGATGATATCATAAGCTTAAATCAGTTTCACATCATAGCATTGAACAACAAAATGAGAATATCACAAGTCTTCCAATTAATTCTTCAAACCAAAAGTATCACAACAGAAAAGTATCATAAGTCAATGTATGAGCCACCAAAGTTGTGGCTCTTAAATAAAGAGTCTCATGAAACAACTTGATCTACATTCACTCTAACAACTTATCTACTCTAATCCATCTATTCAATTCGAATTCACTATCCTCATCCCAAGAAATATGACAAATATCATGGAATCCCAAAACTGCCCTATTTAGATGGGATTTCTGGATAACTAGTCATAATTGACTAGCTCCAAATAGGCCTAATAAAGCTCGTTTTGTTGGAACCAAGCATAGGTGGCTTGGTCCTAGTTCCCAAGCTTCTCATTCATCTATCCCATTCATTCTCAAGTGGCCTGCATCAATATTAACCATAGAGTGATTACGGGAATTTATGAAATTGCCAAATTTGCACTTAAAATCAAACTTTTATAAAAACTTTAGAAATTGACAAATTAAAGCTAAATACCTGAAAGTACATCAAATATACATTAAAAAGGGAATGAATGGAGTGAAAATGGATGATAAATAGATGGTTAGGTAAGTTTCTTAGAGCAAAATGAGACCAAAACTAAGGCCCAACAACCATCAGATTGTAAGCTACAAAAGCATATAATAAAGAGACACACCTTACCTAACTCTACACTAGACCAAGTTATACTTAACTATTTCCTATGCGTCGGGATATCCTAACAACACTATGTACATAGTCTTTTGTATCTTGTTGTTTATGACTTTCTTTTAGTTTTATGTTGTTTTTCATGTCAATAAGTGTTGTTCCTGACTGTGTTATGGATTCTAATTGTGTGTGGGGCTTAAGTTCAAATATTTTTGTGACACTACAACATTTGGTTAGTCCTATATCCATCTTCCTTGTGTTGGTTGCATATTTTGGTCGATGAAGTTCTGACATAAAATACAATTTGTCTAACCATGAATCCATGTTTAGTCTGGAAACTCCATGCCTATACTCAATTATTTTCTTTGATGTTTTCGAGCCTATCCAACTAGTAGAAATGGAGAAGGGGAAAAATATAAACGAGAAAACCTAAATCAAAGGTATTTATATGATTTGCTGAAGGAACAACCTCTCCTTCTCTTAATAATTTGGGATCCCCCTTCCGCCCCAAAATAAATAAGTGTCGATGCATAATACTATTTAAATAAATAAATAAAGGTGAAAAAAGAGAAAGAATTATTGTGCAAAGAGGTGAAGAAATAAACTTCATTGAGATACCATCGAGGCGTGTTGGCAGTAGAGCAACACCAAAGATGAAAAACTATACGCTAAAAATCTTAAACTCGCGAACTAAAATACCCCTCACAACTTGAATCATTCTTATTATGATGAATCTTATGTTTGTTTTAGATGAGAAGGTATAGAGGGGACCATGTCTTCCTATGGGGTAAGTGGGGAAGCCAAAGTGATCTACATGATGAATCAATACCCCCTAAAGAACCAAGGGCATGTACAAAATAAATTAACCAAGATAGAGAAGCTGGAGTTGAACTAGTGTGTTGCCAATTGTTGTAGTTTCTGCAACACCCTCCAAAATTCTGACTTGCACTCAAATTTCAGAGCTTTCCTTGGTATTTCTCTTGATTTTTTCAAACTCTTAAGCTCATTTCACAAGATTTCCCCAACTTAATTGAACCCTTTTGCTTACTGGATTAATTGTCATATTTTCACATGTTTGACTATTATGTCATGTTTATGAACCTTTTCTAGTTGTTTCGAAGGTTGGTCTTTGTGTATATGAGTTGTCCTAGCCATTTAAACACTTGTGGCACTCATACACAAAGTCTTGAGCATTGTCGAACAAGTGTTGTCACGGTCATCTTAAAGTCTATCTCAAGTGTCACACTTGTTATTTCTTGTGATGAGACAGTCACATAGAGGGTAATACTTTATTTGTTGTTCCAGTGGTCTATGTTGTCATGTCACAGAAGTATGCTAAGTGTGAGATCACAGTTCAAGTTTATCACAAGTATATCTTCCTCCCACACTTAGCCATTTTTGGAAAATATTCCCGATCAGGAAACTCAACTTCAGCGAGCCCTGACTGAGCTGCACCCTATGTAGTCTTAACCCCCAATTATGTGACGTTTCTACCTGGAACTGTGTAGTTCACAGTCACTATTCTCTAGGGTTTTTTTATTGCGCAATCCCAAAGCCCAAGAACCTTTCTTGACCCCCACAATTGCGTAGTTGTGTCCCATAGTCTACCTTGAACTGCGCACTTCACACTTTTAGTCCTCGAGCTTTTCCATTTCTTGCTGGAACCCTACAATGTATAGAGATCCTAGCCTCCCTTGGCCTACAAAATTATGCATATGTTTCCTCTAGTGCCCTTCCTTTAGCCATAGCTCACTTACCTCAATAACTGCAAAGATTTATCCTCCAAACCTCTCTGCTAGCCAGTCCCCCTTGTCTCAAAACTCCAAAAAACTGACCTCTCAAGGCATCATCCCACATCATCCACTTATTTCTTGAACTGCACAATCCAGATGCTCAATGGCCACTGTGCAATTTTTCTCCCCAATGGGAACTATGCTAAAAATTTCCTAAGTCAAGATTAAGCTATGCTTTTCGTAGTCTGAGTGGTTAAGCTCTCTCCCTTTCACCTAAAACTATTCCATGTGTAGTTACTAAGCCCTCTCTCCCTGGTTTTCACTTATCCCAGGCTCAATTCATGGCCAATAAAGCATTATCTTAGAGTATGGAGTTTTCGGATTGATGTCATCCCTTCATGAGTGAATTGTAGGAAAAGGTACATTATCAAGTCATGGCGAAATGATGAAGAAGGAGAATAATAAGGGATGCATGCCTAAAGACTCACTTGTATATGAACGCACAAGTGGAACTACCAAGAGCAGGAAAAGGGACACAACTTTGCAACCACCTTCTAAGAGCGAAGATCATTGAAGACCCCGCATCACCAAGCTATGTGGAGGAGAAGAGGATGCATATCCAATAACACATCTAACACTGAGTAGTAACATTGACTTGACATTGCCACATCATCAAGCCAGTCCATGTTACCACTTTCATTTCACCTTGTGTCATGAGTTTTCAAATGCCAAATCACTATTGTGGGCCATGAATATTGTAAATCAAATGTATTGTAAAGTGGACATCCAAAGGACAAACATGAGTATGAATGTTCCTGTAAGTTGAAAATTCATAAGAAGTTTGTTTTCGGGAAAAATAGTGTCTTTTCAATCTGCTAGTTCCACTAAGATGGGTATCTATCTTAGAAACAAACAATTCAAAGCACTTCAAGATTTCCTTTATGTATGATATATAAGAGAGAAGCAAACAGGACCAACCTGTATCTCCCACTTGGCTCCTTCCTTGTTTCCTCTCTCCCTTGATAGAACTTGCCACTCCTCTCCTATTTGTCCTACTTTTGAGAATGCCTATAGAAGCAAAGCAACAAAACACCATCAAAGCATCGAGATCTATAATACTATAAATAATGTAGAATCAGAAATACATTGACCATACAATTGCATTCATAAATAGCAAGATTCACAAATACATGATTATATGGAGGAAAACTCAAATAGCTTTATTGATAGTAGAAACAGAAGAGAGGATTACAACTCAGTTGTTTGATCCAGCATCATCCTCTCAGCATGAAAACCCTCTTCACCTCATGAAAAGAAAGACCCAACAATACAATGTTTCTTCTCAAAGAGAAACCAACATCACTTCCTTACAAATTACAAAATTCCAGCCTCTAGATCTCTCAGATGAGGGATCCATTTATAGATATTTGCAGAGGGGTGAGTCAGCTTCTAGGCTTTTAATTAGTGTCATTTCACTGATAGTTCTTGGTTCCACTTGGATATTTCATTGATCTCTTACTCATCCTTGGGTGAATTCAGAGAGGCAAGTGTCATATGAGTAGTTTCTAGAAGATTCTTCCACCTAACAAACTACCTCTACCATTTGTCTACTCTCACCCATCACACCCTATAGAAGGCTCTTTCTGTATGCATCGCACTTGGCCAGTGTAGCAGTAGTATGCATCACACCGTAAGCATGAAGCAGTTTGTATAGTCCAGTTTTGGCCAGTTCTGAGTGGTTTTTCAGGTGGAACTTGTGGGAAATGATGTAATCAGTTGACCATGATCCTTTAGGGTATGAAACAACACTTTTAGGGGTTTAAGAGCCCTTGGTTTATTGACATATGTGATTGGGGTTGTAGTGCCCAAATATTTCTATAACAATTGCCCCCTAAAGCATGAGGTCGTAAATCTTCTGATGTAGGGTGAAATGCTTTATCATGAGGATCCAAGCTATTCAAACTGGAAGGTGACCTATATAAAATACAATACAATACAATATCTTCATATTATTTCATGATCTAGCTGAGGTGGACATTCCCATGCTCAACTTTATAAATTCATTTTCATGTACATAGGACAGATAATCATCCGTTGTTGCAGACTGGTGATTCTTGTAGAGCCATCAACCCTTAGCTTGGATGATCATTTGTGCAGCTACTATGTACATTTGATGTCTTTATCTTCCTAAATATATCGCAACCTAGATGGATGAAACTAGATCCGGGGTCTTCAAAACTCATTCAATCTTCACCTGATGTACAAGTCGATCCATGCGAAAAGATGTTCTGAGGTCGAACATGGAAAAACATCACCTGATTACCAGCTAATGATGTAAGTTGTTAACAAGTGCGAGAGGAATCACCGATAATGATAATGACCCTCAAGGTACTACAGTAAAATTCACATGGTGTGAATATATGAGTCGATATCGAACACCACGCAAAATCTTTTGGTTGAAGGCCTTTGATGTAAACCTGTTGCCGGAAGTGAGAAACTTGTCATTGAGGTATGCAAGCTTCAAAGCACTGAAAGGGTTGTTCCTAAGTCAACTTCTTGGATAATGATATGATGTCGACAAGAAGTGACCCATTGTAGGAGGGCCTTAATGAATCCCACATCTATGACATGAAACAAAGCAAATGATTTTCTGGAGGTGAAAATGATCTGATGATACAAGGTTCAGGAATGGCAGTCATGAAAAATGGAGAGTGAAGGTATTATAGTGGATGAGGCATTAGCTGGGTGGTGAATTCTCTGGATGACTTCTCTTGAACATATCGGTGACACAGAGATGGATTGGTAGCATTAACCCCACAAATGGATGGTATGGAGGACCAATGGTGATATGACCGGTGAATGGAATAACCCAACCCAACTCAATCATGGTGATGGAGTGAAAGTGTCATGCTCAAGAGAGACCTGCTACCAATGAAGTTCTTCAAGTTTTCTTCCATTTTTCCCTAGTCATTGTTGACCAGTACCTCTTTATTTTTGTCAAGCTTGAGGAGGATAATATATGCTTGTTCTATAATTTGCCCTTTGGGCAAACCTGTCGCTATGTTTTAGTGAGCCTAGTGATAGTGAAACTCATTCTTGTCTGGATGGACAAGTTTGTCACTATTGTTTTAGCGAGTTTAAAGACAAAGATAACTTTGTTCTTTTCATGCTTAGAGAGTTTGAAAAGAGACGAAAAGAATACTCCAACAGTCCTTTTTCATAACATAATCCCTTAAGTCTAAAAAAGTATAAAATAATATGAAATGGATGACCTTTCGATCGCTTTAGCGAGCTGAAAGAGACAAATGCTCGATATTTTTGTAGAATGATCCCTCAGGTCAAAAAAGATTAAAATTTAGAGGAGGGATGGCACTTCCCCTTACTAACGAGCTAGAAAGGCTAGTAGCTTGGCAATCTTTTCATATTTTACGAGTCTAAAAATAGCTTAAAAGAGACTTTTTTTTTAGGAACGAGTGATGTTTTTGGGTAGCAACTGGTTCCAGGTAAGTTTGGAACTTCTCAAACACAGCAGTGTAAAAAAAGGTGGCTAACAGAATCACTCGTCGCAGCTGTTCCTCAAAAGGGTAAACAATCAAGTGGACGTGTATGATCGGACAAAAGAGTGGACGTGACAGTAAGAACATGACCAAGGCTCAAAACGCTGATAGAAAGGCAATCACAAAGGTTATTTACCGAGAGTGGATTCATTTTTTAATGAGCTTGAATCGAAAGAAACTATGCTCAGTGGCGGTTTTATTTTTTTAATGAGCTTGAACCCTACGGAAACATTGCTCATAGGTGGGTTTATTTTTTAACGAGCATGAACCCTGTGGAAAATTTTCTCATAGGCGGGTTTATTTTTAACAAGCTTGAACCCTATGGAAACATTTCTCATTGATAGTGGTCAAAGATATTTAGATTACCATTTAACACGTTAGATTCTTTCAACGGTCGTATAACCTGCTCAATTACTTCATCAAATTGATTAGAAATACATGTACATGCCTAAAAAATGAATTAAAAACTAACATTTTACTTGGAATACGTGAATAGGAACATAAAAAGTAGTTTTACCTCTCATTTTTACCATTTCATTTCAAATTTGGGATTTTTGGAGCTCTGGAGGTGTTTTCCCCCTCAAATTTCATCAGATGATTTCGGGAGATCCAGTGAACTATTCTGCGTGCCATCAGGACTAGGTAGGAGCTAACCCTGAGCTCTTCATTTGGCCAATAGATATTATATGTATTACGCCCTGGAATGCTTGGAACCAAAGGTATTCAACTAGTGTGAGGCAGTACTTCTGGTTATAAAAGAACAACTCTCCAAGGTGAAGAATGGAAGATCCAAGAACTTTGGTTACGGTTCCATTTTGACTACTTTCACCTTGGAGAGGATTCCACTGATGTAGCCATAATACATTTCATTAGGGATGCCAGCACCGAGGGATCCACGAATGCAGAGATGGGTCAATCTCATGGCCATAAATGTCGGTTAGTCACAGATTTCTTTCTCTGATGCCTTCTTTGAGTGGTTCGACCGTCAGGAGATGGTCTTCGCTGAGTATCCATATGTCGGGATGGATTTCTGAGGTGACCCTGATTTGGTGTTATCGCCTGGTAAGCAGTGGAGTGTTATGGGTAAAATGTTTTGACCATATATTTGTTTATTGGTTTTATAATGTTTTTGTGTTTTTAAATGTTATCAAGACTAATCGAACTCATATGTGTGTGCAAATGTTGGGCCAGTGTGACCAGCGGCGCGCCCAAGGGCGATAGTTGTTGTTCTAGCAGGAGAGGCTGTAGGTAGGGCTATCCTTCATGATTTGGACATAGCGGAGACCCTTGCAGTACTATAGGATCAAATCGAGGGTCTCACTCTTGATATTTAGGATGTGAGGACCGACAAGTTACCTCTGAGATTACAGTGCCATACTACTGGCATGCCAAGTCGATGGACTAGTATTTTGCATATGATCGCACAGGCGGTGACATGTTATCACCAACACGATTAGTTTAGGATGCTTTTCTACATTCATTTTTGAGTTTTCTGGTCATATGAACGATCTTGCCTTGTACACAAAACATTATGTGAAACTATAAACAATTATATATTTTTGATTTTCGAAGCTTATTTTGGTTAAGTTATGTGATCCTGATGCAAATGTTGATGTGAAATGCTTTTCTTTTATAAATGATGCAAATGTCTATCTAACACATAATTTGCTAATGAATCAGTTAATGTGTTTATATTTCTAGAAATGTGTTGATATTGAATAGAATCAAATTTCCTTTCCAAAATCCTAACGCTTAGGAACATACAATAGATTGCTGGATTCTGAATGGAATAGACACTAGTAAGTTGTAGAATGACGAGTTGCAAATCTAGTTGCAAATCTAGTATGCCATGTGCGATGGCATCAGAGAGAATCTCTATCAACACACTATACTCAATGATTTTATTTGTTGATCGACCAATACATATCCCTCTGAAACTCATTAACTCGCTGCTTGGATCAAAAATGGCCCAGGTTGCAAAAGATAGGTTCCATGTGCTATGACTAGCTCCGTCGGTGTATCCAATGAATGATTCCAATAGGTCTGACATCTGAAACAAATGCAAAGCAGATTACCTAACCAAAATGATAACTCTTGATGAAAAGAAAAATGCAACAAAAGCATATCTATAAAGAGAGTACTACACTTAATCAAGCATAGTAGCACTTAAGATACAACCTGTTTCAGGGTTGTGACAGTGGAATCCCATCGTAATCTACCATATCGTAGGCTCCTTTTGCTAATACTATTTTAACAATGTAGGGGCCCATCCACAATGGTTTGAACTTACCTACTCCCATTTTATTGGAGTCTTGATCGTAAGCAAGACCAGGTCGGCTTCTGAGAAGACACAGGGTTTGACATTTTTGTCAAATTGCACCTTGACACATTTCTCATGAACATCGTTAGCCAATGCGGCATCACGATGGGTTTCATCCAATTGGATTAGTTCCAAGAAATGAGACAATTCCTCCGAAGTTTCGGGAAGTAGATCAACTGCGAGCTTGAGAGATGAAATTTCACACTAAATCGGTAAGACCGCTTCCAGGTCATACACCAACCGAAAGGGTGTAAATATGGTCTCATTTCTCACTAATATCCTATATGCCCATAAAGATGAGCACAAGATTAAGTGCCAATTTCATTTGTGGACTCCAATCATCCTTTGCAGCATGCACTTCAGGACTTTGTTGATGGCCTCAACTTGTCTGTTAGCTTGCGGATAGTATGGAGTAGAATTGTCATGGGATAGTCCTAATTTGGTAGCCAATTCAACCATCATGTGATTGCAAAAGCGATCCATGATCTGTGACTATAGATTATGGAACACCAAATCTAGAGACTACATGATTGAAAAATAAAAGAGCAGCCGTTTTGCCACTATTTTTTAATGTAGGCATCGCCTCGACCCATTTTGTAAAATAGTCGACTGCAACTATGATATACCTATGCCTCCTGGTGGAGGTGCGGTTACATGTCATGAAATCTATGCCCTATTTGGCGAATGACCCAACAACAACTACTGGATGCAGTGGTGCGGGTGGTAGTCTAGTTTTGCAGTCAAAGATTTGACAAGCATGGCAACTTCTGACTGCAATTAAGTGATCTTTGAATATAGTAGGCCAAAAGTAACCTGCTCGTAAGATCTTTTGTGCCGTAGTGTAACCAGATTGATGCCCTCCACATGCACCTAAATGACAATCATTCAAGACATTTTCGGCCTCCTCATGTGTGAGGCACCTTTTCAGAACTGTATCGACACCACAACAGTAAAGTGTATCACCGATGATCATGTAGTCTTTGGCTTGGTATCGAGTACACCATTGTTCGGAGCGAGAGGTGTTAGGCCTAAATGGTTGGGTTTGGATATAGATTAGTATATCTCCATACCATGGACCGCTTGACGATATCAGAAATAAAGATTCATCCACGATTGATGCTTTAGATGTTGAATCATTGGACGACGATGGGAGGTCACATAGTAACTCCGCAAAAACCAAAGATTTCTTTGATTTGGATTTTGTGAATACCATATCAAACTCTTGCAAAATTGCTATCCATTTTGAAAATTTTCCCCCTAGTAATTGACGCGACAAAATGTAAGTTATAGGGTTGCAATCTAACAAAATGGTAGTTTTGTGAAAGAGGATATAGTGTCAAAATCTCTATACTACTTGAATAGTTGCTAGAGCCAGCTTTTCAACATAGGAGTACTTGCTTTCTGTATCATTTAAGTTTCATCTTAAATAGTAAACAGGATGTTCAATTCCATTGTCTTCTTGTACTAAAACCATTGCGATGGTTGTATTTGCTACAACGAGATACATGTTAAAGTCTTTTTGATAGTCAGGAGCATACATTAATGATGCTTTTATTAGGGAATCCTTTAAAGCATCAAAGGAAGCTTATGCAACCTAATCCCAGTTTAAGGGCACTTCCTTTATCAAAAGGTGTGTATAAGCTTTAGCAAATTTTGTGTAATTTCGAATGAACCTCCTTAGAATGTTTGCTTTCCCTTGGAGTTTTTGAATCTGAAGCAGATTTGAAGGTGGAGGCATGTCAATGATTTCCCGAACCTTACATGGGTCAAGTTGAATTTCGTCCTTAGAAACTACGAAACCAAGTAAATGACCAGAATCGACACAAAACACACACTTCTGTGGATTGAGTCATATCTTGTAGTGTCGGCAATGTAGAAATATAGCTCTCAAATGTTGGGGATGGTCAGTCTGATTTCGTGAATGAGTTGTCAGATCATTGAGATATGGTTGAACGATGTGTTTGATGTCATGGAAGGTGTAGTTCATTGCCATTTGAAAGTTTTCCCTTGTGTTCTTTAAGCCAAAAGGTAGTTTATGGTATGCGAATGTGCCCCACGAACATATAAAAGTGGTCTTCGACTGGTCGTATGGGTAGATGTTTATTTGATTGTATCTTGAAAATCCATCCATAAATGAAAATATCTCTCATCTAGCACATTCATCAACTATCTGGTCAATGAAGGGTGTAGGATAGTTTTCCTTTGGATAAGCTTGATTTACATCCTTGTAATCAAAGCACACTCTAATTGTTCCTTGCTTTTTCATCATAGGAACAATATTCAATACCCAATCAGTTAGAGGAACAGGGTAAATGAAACTAGCATGTAAAGGTTTTTCAACTTCTTCCTTGATGGCAGCAACTTTCTTCGGGTGAACCTATCAAAGCCATTGTTGTACTGGTTTGACATCTGGATACATATTGATTTCGTGTTCAATGATGCTCGATTCAATGTCTGGCATTTCTTCATATGACCATGCAAAGACATCTCTGAATTCGTGAAAGAGAGCAGAGTATATTTCCAATTCTAAATAAGAAAAATATTTGCCAACATGAATATTCGCTACAACATTAGGTTTGGTTGTGATATTTATGGTGATAGTATCTTCAATATTGGACAGATTTTGCTTAGAATCCACTGTATTTACAATATTTTATAGGAAATCAATAACTAAAGGGTGATTGAGGTCATTGGAATAATCTTCTTTGTTATCTTGAAGATGGAAACAATCATGGTAATATTCCCATGGTGACTCTCCTATCATCATTGACTGGATGATTCCTTCGTCTATAGAATGTATACGTGACCAAGGATCTGAAGAGGTGCCATATTCTAGAGACCTATCTATCCAAAAACTTGATGAGTGTTGATTTGGGTTTTCCACCTAGGCCCATAAAATTGATTGCTACAAAATTTCTGTGGGGCTTGGGGGAAATACTTGGCGATGATCCATGCTAACAAAATGTTCAGAAATCTTCTTAATCTTTGTTGATGTAGAAGATACCATATGACAGGTTTCCACCGTGGCCACTTCCGCCAGATTACTCGGAGGTAGGAGGGAAAAAGTACCCATTAAGGCAAGGTCTTTTAGGAGGTCAACTCTGACATTTTGAAGTGATTGAGAGCTTCCATGGATCATTGGGATGCTTCCAATGACTTGTGAACTGTTGGGGAGAAAGGTTAGTTGATCAATGATTGAAATTCTACCTTGGAAGGGAAAAGCATTCTTTCTAAAATATGTTGACACAATATTAGCCATAGCATAAATCCAGGGCCTTCCTAGTAGGATATTATAATCAAGGTTTCTATCAATAACTTCGACTTCAATTTCTACTATCTTGCCCCCAGTTAAACTTGAAAGTTACTTAATATCACATATGGCGTGTATGTTCTTCCATCGAAGACTTTTAATGTTGTTGATGATCATGACAAGGGTGGTGAGCCTAAAGTTTTCTAGCAACTCATTGACATAATACAGGTAGATGCCCCCCTGTCAATTATTGTTCAATGAACAGTTTTGTTGAGGGCTTTTACTTGTATAAGGAAACGAGTTGGGCTAGTAACTAAGATTCATATCCTTTTTGGTTAAAGGCCACAAGATTGGAATCCATTGGGTCAGTCCCACCTATTGCTGATAATAAAGCTTGCTTTTGGGAGGGGAAATTCTGGAGTACTTCAAGTGTCGACATAGCGGATGGTGATTGAGCCAAATCCTCCACTATATTATAATTCTATGCTACTCGAGCACAAGGATTAAATGTCGATTTATGTACTACTCCATTTGGGTGGCTTTATTGTTAGTTCAGGAATGATGGGTGGCACAATTTCTAACGAATTTATTGTCGAACTACTGGGTTGATCTGTAGCCTTATTGTTTGACATCTGTGGATTCCCGTAATCTTTATTCCTTGTAGATATCAAAGCATCATTTTGCTGCTTCGAGACAGATAACATAAGCACTTGGGATGGGGAAGCATGATCGATAGCAACCAAATTAGTTTGTGGGTTTGGAAATGGATCAGTTAATACTGCTGAGGTGCTTGAAGTTTTTAAAAATTTCTTGACCTCAGCTCAATGTGGACAATTTTTTGTATAATGGTCCTCATTACATATGAAGCATGGCTGATTGGGTCTCTTTTGCCCAGCAGGGTTTTGAGAAGATTTTTCAGGAGTTGAATCTTCCTATTTCTTCTTTTTGTTTTTCCCTTTCTTCTTGCACCTTAGTTGCTTCGGTTCTTTGCCTTTGTTGGATGACACAACATTAATCTCTAAGGTAGGAAGTTTGTCATTTGCATTTTTACTAGAAATGGCAAGGGCTTTACCAGATTAAGCCTCTGCAGTTTGCGTACTTAAGGTACTAATCACGTCATTGCTGAAATGAGAGTCCCTGTTTGATTTAGGAGGGAGAGGAACAAAAAATTCTAGTCTAGGAGCATCAGGAATTTTGTCATAGCATGTGCTAGACTATGTATAGATCAAGTCCAAATATTGTGAACGAGAAATGACTTTCTCTTCAGTGACAAATCCTCCTTTCACCACATATTTTGTGATAGAAGTTAATAATGACTTAATAAAACACTCAGCTAGAAGTTGATCAAGAACATACATCTTTACCATTCGACTACAACATCGCCACTCATGAATATGATCAGATATGTGAGTGGTTGTTGTCTATTTAAAGTTGGTAAGGATTTTTGTCCCTGTTTTGTATCTTTTGGGTAGCTGAAAGTGGGTTAAAAAGGTAGTGGCAAGGGCGTTGAAGTCATTGAGTGAATCTCTATGCTATTCAATGTACCATTTTGCTGCCAGACCAGTTACCGTTCACTGAAAAAGGTGAAGCCTAATCAAATCATCATTGAGGGTGTTGGATGAACACCAAAAATGAAAGGTCATTATGTGATTCGATGGATATTCACCCGGATTTCCATTGAATTTAGGAATATCTTAGGGAAGTTTATGAGGAATCACTGGCCACCAAGGGGCGTAAGCAATTGGATCATTCGTTAACTAGTTCAAATCTGGTAATTCTAGAGTTGCTACAAAGGGAAATTGTTGATTTAGGTTTGGCAAAGCATACCCAAGATAAGATGGGATCACTTGAGCAGTGGGTCTTTGCATACCAACATAATGTATTTGATGCTAGTAACTTTGATAAGGTTGATGGGCGTAACCATTATAGTATGGTTGTTGGTAACCACTTTGAAAATGCAGCTGCCAATTACCTAAAGCGCCTTGTTGCTCAGATCCTTAGTAAACTTGTTGGAATTGGGGTTGTTGATATTGCACCAGCCATCATTGTTGAACCATTTGTTGTTGCCCAATACTAGATGATTGACCAAGATGCTGAGTGATAGCACCTGTTTGAGCCTAAGTCGTTTCGGTTAAGGAAGCACTAATCTGAGATTGTGGCAGAGCCGTAGAGACAAGAGGTTGTTGTACTCAAACCTGAGAAATTTGAGGTTGACATACAATAGGCTATGCTTGTACTTGCGACATAGTCACAATAGCAGGTGTAGTGGTGATATTCGACATAGGTTGGGTTGGTTGTATTGAATATACAACCCTTAGTTGTTGAGGTAGTATTGGTATCCAACCACTGGATGTAATTCCACTTTGGCCTGAATTTTGTTATGAGCTCTCATACAGTTGTTCTCTAGGAGGGAACAATGAAAAAGCATATTTCCCCTCGTATGGTGGCAATCCAATGCTTAAAGGATAGATTGGTCTTGAAAATTGGGCTGCCCAAATTGAAACTGCTATGCAGGATCAATTTGCTGAGCTTCAACATAAGAAATGCCAAATAGGATCCCGGAGGAACCAATGGGAATAGACCATGTCGTCGAAACAATCCCTGGGTGGACTTCGTCTAACAATTGAGAACTAGTTGGGACAGATGGTATACTAACAAACATTGTACGAGTGTTAGCAAGAAGTTCTGTTACAGCTATATTGGATGCCACAGTCCTAAAGGTCGATGGTTGTTCAGACATATTTAGTCTATCCAAAAGATTTCCTAGAAATTTAACAAGAACTTGCGATGAAGTATGATTAAAATAACTAACTTCAGGAATAGAAGGATATAAGTGGATCCTAGCTCCAAAATGCAATGGAGTATCGGATGGAGAATCCTCTACAACTTCTTCTATAGAAATCAGTCCAGGTGGAAGAGGTAGACCATTAGGTCCGTAAAAAATTTCTAGGGCCGAAGAAGGTATAGTTTCTACAGCGACAGATACTAGAGGGGTGACACCTTGTGAATTCTGGAACTCAACTCCCAGATGTTCAGGTAAGTTAAATTTAGTTTCTGGATCAGCTCTAGATGGAGCTGTTTCAAGTATAGAGGTGTATATTGTTACACTAGGATCAATTTTAATGTCCTCTTGTAACTAGGGAACTTCTTCTGTAAAGGTAGATGTACCAAAAATGATCGGAGTAACTGTAGTCTCTGATGATGTTGAAACACAAGTTTCAAATAAACCAGGAGAGCTGGACTCAGTTAAATGAGACTGTTTTGCCCAGAATGGTTTTGTTTTTGGAGTCAAAGATGGTTGAGTCATTAGCCTCCATGAACAATGGGGTTTTGATTGACTTTCTTCCACGATTTTAGATTACTTGATCAACTCAAAATTAAAAAGGGGAAAATGGTATTCTGAATTAAATGAATTTTATGACACTTTGACACAACTTTTCTTTTTCAATTTTTAAGAGTCGAGAAAAATCTAAAGATGACTCTAGTCACCTTCACTTTTTAATGAGCCTGAAGTGACAAGTGCTCAGATGGAACTGTTCTTTTAAGGAGTCAAAAAGGAACGAAAGTGACTACTCTGGAAATCTAGACAGAGGGATTACCAAACCAATCACAAAACTACAATATACACCTTGGTGGTAAATTAAAGAGAAATTACCAAGGACTTTATGTACGACAGTCAATCTTCCCGAATGCTGTGTTCAGTGAATTGTGATCAATAGGGCAGTAGACATGGCTTCCTAAGGATAAAGGATATCAGCCTATTGTGGTCTCCCAATATATACTCGACGGTACAGGGAGCACAATTCCATACTAGCACTTGTCGTATCAAAGAGGAGGAATCACCCAACCTTCGATGGAAACGATAGTTACTAGGCTTTACAACGCCGGAATATGTCTCTAGCCTAGACTTCTAGATGTTGTGCGTTAGGTTACAAAGATTTTTTTTGTTCATTGAGGTTTATTTTAGAGTTGATCTTTTTAGAAGTTTGTCTTTCGAGGTTCACCGCATGATGTAGATGTAAAATTCCTAAATATGCAAT
The DNA here is from genome assembly GCA_000404065.3 of Pinus taeda. NCBI lineage: Eukaryota > Viridiplantae > Streptophyta > Pinopsida > Pinales > Pinaceae > Pinus > Pinus taeda. Next base: position 94,065 of record APFE030160094.1, read on the forward strand.
CTAAAATGATAAACAGTTGTTTGTTTTCTTTTAGCAATGAAAATCCTAGCTACTAAGGAAAGAAGAGTATGATTCTTTCAACAAAGAGCAAAGAGCACACACTAAATGCACTTTTCCTAAATCATTTTCCACATGTAGTCTAAATGCAAATGCACATGCAACTATTTGTTTTTCCGTTTCCTTAATGTGAGAATGCCAAAAAGGAAAACTAAGTACAACTTTGAACTATTTTCTTCAAAGCGACACTTCAATAATTTCTTTTCAAAATGAAAGGAAGACTAAAATGACACTTTCGATTTCGAATGGAAAAATTCTTTTGACACTTCAAATTTTGACAATTCAAATAAAATACAATGGCAAAAGTACAATCAATTGTCTAAAAGAGGAAGAATTTATGACACTCTTTTTCTTGACTCAAAACGACAGTTACGACACTCTTGAATCAAAAGACGAAAGTTCGATTAAGCTACTCTTGACAAAGGAGGACTGTAAATGATGAAAAATACATTAAAAAAAACATTCACAAATCATGATCAATGGAGGCTAAATAATGTAAATAAAGAAGGCTTCAACAATGATATACTGATCATAAGCAGCAAAACCACTTAATAGAGTTGAAAACAAGGAGGAAAAACCAAATTTCTAAGAGAAAAACAATATCATTCAATCATCGCACCTATCCTTAAGGCAAATAGGGATGCATCTCACTTGCAACACACGGGAGGTGCAATGCATACGGCTGCCAGTTACAGATAGTGCGATGGACCAGAGAACGAAACTGAGCTTTGTTTTCACTCAAAATTTGCAGCTAAGTTCAGTGATTTAGGCCAAGCTATGATAGACAATAAAAAAAAAGTATAGGTGTATAATCTTATGAGGTTATTAAGCTACCACAAGGGCACTTAGGATGTTTGCAAGTTAGATGTTCAGTTCATAAACTAACCCGGAGATTAACTGAAGCAGCGTTGATCTACTTTGCAGTTGCATAGCAAAAGCAGTTCGAAGGCTAGTTGGCTTAACTTCAGGCTCCCTCTATAGTTTATAAAGCAAACAACAGTAACAAACAAACAAACTAATCGCTCCCTAGTGGAGTCGCCATTTTGTTTTCGGGAAAGCTATTCTTTTTTATTTGCTAGTCCCACTAAGATGGGTAGCTATCTTAGAAACAAAAAATTCAAAGCACTTCATGATTTCCTTTATGTATGATAGATAATAGAGAAGCATAAAGAACCAAGTTGTATCTTCTACTTGGCTCCTTGCTTGTTTCCTCTCTCCCTTGATAGAACTTGCCACTCCTCTCCTACTTGTCCTAGTTTAGAGAATACCTGTAGAAGCAAAGCAACAAAACACCATCAAAGCATCAAGATCTATAATACTATAAACAATGTATAATTAGAAATACATTGACCATACAATTTCATTCATAAACAACAAGATTCACAAATACACTATTATATGGAGGAAAACTCAAATAGCCTTATTGATAGTAGAAATAGAAGAGAGGATTACAACCCAGTTGTTTGATCTAGAGTCATCCTCCCAGCATGAAAGCCCTCTTCACCTCATGAAAAGCAAGATCACCCAACAATACAATGTTTCTTCTCAAAGAGAAACCAACAACACTTCCTTACAAACTACAAAATTCCAACCTCTAGATCTCTCAGATGAGGGATCCATTTATAGATATTTGTAGAGGGGTGATTCAACTTCTGGTTTTTTGATTAGTGTCATTTCACCGATATTTCTTGGTTCCACTTGGAGATTTCTTTGATCTCTTACTCATCCTTGGGCGAATTCAAAGAGGCAAGTGTCATATGAGTAGTTTCTAGAAGATTCTTCCACCTAGCAAACTGCGTGTGCCATTTGTCTACTCTCGCCCATCGCACCCTATAGAAGGATTTTTCAGTATGCATCGCACCTGGCCAGTGTAGCAGCAGTATGCATCACACCCTAAGCATGGAGTAGTCTGTATGGTCTAGTTTTGACTATTTCTGAGTGGCTTTTTAGGTGGAACTTTGGGAAATGATGTAATCAGTTGACCATGATCCTTTAGGGTATGAAACAACACTTTTAGGGGTTTAAGATCCCTTGGTTTATCGACATATGTGATTGGGGTTGCAGTGCCCAAATATGTTTATAACAAAGTTGAATAGTCATGAGGGTAGTCAAAGTGTCACAAAGGGAAGGAATCATCCCTTTAGTTATATATGCCCCCTCATTGTATGAGCAACAAACGTTTCACCTTGGCTCCTCCCACAAGGCATTAGAGAGACCAACTGCTTCTTTGAGGAGCAAGGATTTGCTCTAATGTCTGACTACTGGGGCTAGTGATGTACAATGTAAATATGTGTATTGGAAAGTTTTCTTAATAAAAAAAATCCTTTTAAGACCAGCACATTCTTCATGCATGACTTATGAATGTTTTTAAGACTATTTTGTGGATGTTTGTAGTTCATGTTTTATTTCACATGTACTAAGATAGTTGAAATATTTTAGTTATTTTAGTGCTTATATTGTTGGAAATGTGATGTAATGGTTGTTATCATTGTCCAATCTTTATGGACTATTCCACAAGATACTAGACAAATATTTCCTTGCTTATTGGTTATAATGGTTGTCACATCCGATGCAGACTATTTCACAAGATGTTAGATGGATCTTCCCTTGTATTTGGGTTCTAACGATTGTCGTGTCCACTATGGACTATTCTCCTGGATGCTAGACAAGTGCTTTCAGTTTATGTTTGTCTCTTCATGGGTGGTACTATTACCTCTCATTTAGAGGCTCACTTTTCTTCCCCCTTTTGCAGTAAGAGAATCTAGACACAATTGTGATGCACACTCACCAGGCACACTCACCTTGTTTTTCAAAGATACCATTTCATCACTCTCTTGTGATAACAACTAGAGCCAAGGAAAATATTTAAGGATTTGGAAAACATGAATTTATATCATATGGGACTCCTACACCAAATGGTGGGAGGTTTGATTGGGACATCATATCAGCGAGATCCTCTAAATGTTGGTGGGTCCAACACCATTAACATTTTCCATATTTGTTAGAGGTCACCAAGTGAATATTTTCTTGTGAAATATGTACCTTCAAGGAGTGCTAGGATTGGAAAGGGATTCATACAGAATTCCCCTACCTTATCCCACCATTTATTTCGTTTAGAACACCTTCTAAGTCCACATATTTCTCTTGGATCCGATCCTATAGAAAAACAGGACAATCCATAGCACTATATCTCGATCTTGTAGCATTATGAAAAAAGCCTTAAAATGCATTCTAATTTTCTAAAAAAAACTCTTGACCACCCATGTGTACTGTATAATGATTATAATACCATAAAAATGAATAAAATGGTAGTAGGAACTTTTCCTTGATTAATAAAGTAGATTGACATTCATTCCCATCAATCGTGTAGCAAAAAAATATTAATTTACTACTATTTTTTAGCACATTTTAATGAGTATATTTTGAGTTTATTCCATTTGCATTATGTCTTAAACAAATTATACTTAATAAAAAAAATTACCCCATAGCATTTTCACTTGATCAGGTTAGATATTTGGTAGGTTAACTAGCTCACTAGTTCTAGAATTTCATGTTTTTAGAGTAGTAATTTTTTGCTAATTTTTGGAACAAGTTAAAAAGGGTATTTTTGGGTGATTACACTTGGATTGGAGTCCCTCGTCATCCTACTAAATAATTTTTTTATCCCATATCATTTTCATTTTATTTTCTTAGGCATTTGGAAATTTTACTAGAGAGACAGATATCATGTTGCAATCTTGTAGCAGTTTGTTTTCAAGATTTTCCTTGCACATATTCACTCCAAATTCATGGTAGAAGTATATTTATAGACTACAAATTATATGATACCACTTTGATTGATCCAAGTCTTGGTTAAGTTTCCATTTACCTCTTACATTTCTTGCTTCTTGAATGTTAATTTCTGCAATTAGTCTAGATTTCCTTTCCGCAATTTACTTTATGTAAAGTGTGATTTCATTCTTGCAAGAGTAATCTAGGACTTTCCTTTCTTGAAAAATAGAATATATTTACCCTAATTTCATTTCCTTTCTAGAAAAATAGATTGGATTTGCTTAGTTGTCATTATGCTTTACATTTTTTCAAATAGAATAGATTTCCTTTTTGCCATTTAGTTTCTAGCAAAATTAAAATAGGTTTGCTTATGGTTATTTATGTTTTCTAACTTAGGATTGGCATCTTACCTAGATCATTGATCATTTTATTTCATTCTTTCACTTGAATCAAAGGGAGCCAAACTAGGAAGAGGAAGATGTCTATTGCATATACAACACCAACCCCTCTGAAGTTTGTACAAACCTCGAGTTGAAAATTTAAGTTAGTACCCTTTGGAGTTGCAACATTCTTATTGCAATACTACGGCTCATCAATGATCATATTTTAGTTCATTTTAAGTATCAACGGACTTGCATCATGGCAATATTAAGTACTATGAAACTAGAAATCAAAATTGTTGTTGGGTAGCGGAGGCCCCGCGTAACGGTTTTGGGGCTTAAAGCCTATAACTTAGGGTAATGATATTGTGAAAGGAATGCATGGAGCGTGAAATGTAATAGGTCGAGTCAAAAGGTTTTCCACCAAAAAATAATATAAAATAATAGGAAGTGATTCGGCCTGCCCATGGTATGTGGACCATGGGGATGTATAAATAGAGTGAGGCTCTAAGGGTAGAAAGTGGTTTTTAGAAGATCTAATATGTTATGGGTTTTTTCAGGTAATAGTTGCTCTACGTTTGTAAGTCCGAGTCAAGGGTGTTGGTAGATATATAGAGGCTCTGCATTTGTGTGTGCAGAGGCCTGGTAGAGTCCACAGCTATGTGCGTGGACCCCTACAGCTGAGTGTGTAGGGCTGGTCTAGTTGTATTGACAGAAGATAAATAAAGATAAGAATTATTGAAACATTGTGTGCTTTATTGCGAATCTATCTGTTGCTTATGTTCTAAATTTATGCACTATCCTTTTTGTTAATTATCATTACGCATACTGGGTTTTATTATTAAATGTTTGCTTAAAGATTGTAAGAAGAAGATCAGATCTATAATAAATTCATTAATAAGAAAGTGCATTTGTGTGGATCTATGCGGAAGATCGATAGCAGTATAGAGTGGTGCGAGGCTGCAGAATGGTTCGTGACCCCTCCAAACCACATCAAGACATCCCAAGGGTGTGGAAACCTAGTTCTAGCACCCTCCCCTACTACCTCAGGTGAGACTTCAATCTGCGCTTCATGGACTATTATCGAAAGGGCTAGTAGTCCAGGATTTGTTTGGCTAATAACTCTTCTGAACCTCGATTAAGCCCCAACAACCCAACAAATGGTTCCATTGCTAGGACCAAGATTTTCCTAAGGGATGTCATATGTCAGAATTCTGAAATGCTATAAAGAAAGAGATTGAAGATTGGTTGGATCAAAAGCAGTACGAGTTTGTAGTGGGCCCTAGCACACCCGCACGCAAACCAAAAGTAAACATAACAAGCGTGATCAAGTTTTTGGTATTCAAAGGAGTAGGAAGCAAAGATCTAGAATAGTTTTGGTTCGTAGTAAGGGTAGTATGGGAAGTGCATAGAGTTATGGACAATAATATTAAAAATCCTACCTGTCATGCGGAAAGAGTTATTTTTGCGGACAAAACTAACCTCCCTAGGAGTCTAAGACTCTCTAGTGACAAACAAGACAATTAAGAGCAATCCTTCTCTAAACATACATCATTCTAT
>APFE030160094.1:101475-117713 GCA_000404065.3 Pinus taeda
TTTATATCATCTAGGAAGGGTGAAGTACTTTATCATTTCGAGGATTATCTCGTGGAGAGCCCGGTTAGAACCTGCAACATTCAACCGCAAAATACCTTTCATCCATTGTGTCATCATTGAGTCAGTCCTTGCAGCAACATTTCTTCGACTTGAGCTATGATTTCGTGTCGTAGGCTTGCCTGCGACGGGTCGCTTTCTATTGACATCAACATATTATCTAGAAAGTTGACCTAGAAATCGTCAGTACCTTGAAGTCTGCATTCATCAATGGCAGGTTTCTCGCCTTCGACGTCAGTTTTCATCATTGACTTGTCGCCAATTTATCATGCGGAAAGAGTTATTTTTGCGGTCAAAACTAACCTCCCTAGGAGTCTAAGACTCTCTATTGACAAACAAGACAATTAAGAGCAATCCTTCTCTAAACATAAATCATTCTATGAGAAACCAAGGGTTTTTCGATCCTACCTCAAGTCCAACGCTCGTTGTAGCAGTCCAGCCTCGCTGATCCGGATGAGCTCCTCCTTCACTTTGAAACCTGCATACACTAACAATCAAACGATTACATAACACCTGAATATTCCATAAAACAAAGCAAATTGAACATATAGACCAAGGAGTATATGAAACAATTCATTAACAACAAATCATTGAGAAGAATGGACTTATTTGTATTAAGGAAACAAAAAAGAAACCATTACAACCTGAGCCTTGGTGTTGTGCAAGTTCCTCCCAGGGTCCAGCAAGAGTTTTCCTCTACTTTGACCAGCTCACCCACTTCCAAATGAAACAAGAAAGGATGGTAATATCTCCTCACAAGCTTACAATGGAAGTCCTAATTCCAGCAGCATCTACCCTTTGGAATGTTCAGCTTTCAACCTCCCCTCCTCTGGCCCAAGGCCTGTATTTATAGTGTTCTACAGGAAGTTATTCAGTTCCAACATCAATGGGATACTCCCTCTTTTGGATGGGGTAGCTCCTCTCTTGATGGGATAAGTTCCTCTATCATAGGGATGCATGAACCATGTGGAAGCGCTCAATACACGTCAAACACTCTTCTAGAAGGCTCTAGAAGTGACCACAAGTAACTTTTTTAAGATGAAACTCGCGCCTTTTGACCTTTACAGGGGTACGCACCCATCCCTTGACTTACAGAGCGTACAAGTACGCAGGTACAATGAGTTTGGGATGCGTACACGCAGGCAAGGTAGAGAGAACCTGCGTACCCAGAGATAAACATGTTTTTTAGTGACTTTCTCTCTTTTTTGAAGTTAGACATGGAGAGCAGAGGTATAAGGCTTGACAAGGAGGATAATATGACTATTGATGGAGCCATATTAATTGCAGATAGTCATGGTGACAAATTTCAGTGTAACACTACCCTAGTGAGTGCGATACAGGACACCGCGTTGACTTGGTATATAAAGCACTCTAGCAATCATCCAAATGTTGGGATAGCGAAGATTTGGGATGCATTGAACAAAGAGTTTAGCTGACTAAAATCAGAGATGTAGTTAATCATTGGGTTTAAGGAGATCGTGATGTTGCCAGGAGGAACCCCTTGGGACCTGGATCAGAGACTAAAAAGTACATTCCAAGAGGCTGAAATGATGCTAACGGATGGGCAGTACCATGGGTGGTTTGTGGCATCTTTAGCACCACATCTGTAGATGGTGCTATCACAACAGAAGATCTCGACCTAGGCTAAAGCATTAGAGATAGCGATGAGGTTGCATGAGACTCCAATACAGGATCCATCCCCAGCTTGATTGGGTCCCTCTTACTTGGAGTAGAGACTTCTGTGAAGCTCTTTGGAGCTTCCTTAGGCATCTTCGTCCCTTGTTCCACTTCCAATTTGGGTTCCCTTGCCAGGGTATCACAACACTTCACATTTTCTGTAAATTCTTTCTGCGCATCACCTCTGGTGGGTGTGCCGCTCCTCTAACCATATTTATGCTGGGGTCTTCTTCGTGTGGTTCCGATCTCATCATTTGGACAATTTGAGTTGGAGTGGGTTGTAATACTCAATTTTCATGTAGCTGGGAAATTAACATTAGGAAATCTACCAGTTCATGGTCGAATGGCTCACAGTATGGGCACAATATCCTCATTGGGTTAGTACAGCCGCGAGCATAGTGTCCTGCCCCTCCACAGTTATAACAGATTAGCTATCTGTGCCCCCGCCCAGGCCCCATTCCTCTTCCTTGGTTACGTCCTTGAAATCTCCTGCATGGCCCTATGGTTGGTTCGAACCCTCATGCTTCAGTCTGCACCCGATAAGTTGGGGTCCTTTCCATCATTAAGTCGTAGCTCCGACAAGTTCGCTCATCATGACCTATTGATCTACAAAAGTTGCAATACAGTTGTTGCAGGGTCTGGTTATACTTCTTCAACAGGTGGCAGTTGGCTGTTGCATGCTTTTTCCCCACTTGATAAATCGCGCACCAGAGCGTGGATGCCATACTTGGCCCTTCTTGTACCTCTAGTTTTAGTGGCATCGGGCCCCCCCTCGCTAGATAGTTTTTGAAGACGGGGCAATGGTCCTTGTCATGTGCTTGACTTTTGCATTTAATGCATCCTACCTCTGTACATGCCTCTGATTGGGTCACCCTTTCTTGCTTCAAGCTTTGCATTTCTAAGCTCAGGTTTTGTAGTTGTGCATGGATTTGCTGAACTTCCAACCCTGGATCCTATATTGGGGTTTCGTGCAATCTCATCGTGGTTTCTAATGCTTCGACTTGGGTTGAGATCTTTTGCTGTGATCGCGTTGTCCTTAGATGTGGTGTCAATGATGCCACAAACCACACACAGTGTTGTGCATCCGTCAATGTCATGTTAGCCTCACAGATTGTGCTCTTTAATCTTTGATCCAAATACCACGAGGTTTCACTCGGTAAAATCACTATCTCTTTGAACCCAATGACTGAATGGGTCTCTGATTTTGGTCGACCAAATTCATTGTTCAATGCATCCTGGATCGTCGTTATTCCTACATTCGAATGATCGCTTGAGTACTTTATATACCACGTTAATGCACAGTCCTGCAGCACACTAGCCAGGGTAGCCTTTTTTATGTTATCATCCGTTATGACTTTGGCTTCCCATACAACCCTTACCACAAACCAGAACTAACCAGTTCCTCATTTCCTGCACCCTTAAATACCGGCAACTTGACTGTGCTTGCCATCCCAACCTTTGGTGGTGGCAGAGGTGGAGGTGGAGTGGGTGAAGATGGATTTGATGTTGGTGAAGTAGGTGATGGCGTAGATGGAGGTGGTATTAGTAGAAAGCGCTGCTTAATCAGCCAGAGCACGCTTCTTAGGGAGAACCTCGCAAGCTCCTCCTCACTTTCCCGTGAAATAGAAATTAGCGGGATGTTCTCTAATCCTTTGGTTCCTCAGTAGCCTCTTCCACTCCACATTATGCCAGACATTAATAAATGCGAATAATCTATTTTTCACACAACAACATCTTAATCCAAGTATTCAATGATTTGATGTACCTACCCCACGGTCCTTGGAGAAAGCGCATTTCTGTTTCACTATAACTCATGGTTGTGTCTATTGTGAACTCAGTAATAAACCCTCCTATTACCCGATCCAACCAGTGATCTACTGCGTGTGTGATTTTATCTTCAAATGCTTCTAGTCTGCGCACCAATTTTGGAGTCCACACAATAGGTTGATCTAGTCTGCACCTTCCCACACTATCGCCTAACTTCGTGATCCACTCATACAACTCTATCGGGAATGTTACGAAGAAGATTTCATGGACCTCTGTGTATATGTAACGATCCAACCACCCTTCCTCCCATATCTGCGGGTTACGAACTTGTGAAGCTTCTAATCTAGCCAATCTTCAAGCTCTTTCTTTATAGGATTCTAGTGTTCCGACATCAAACATCCCTTAGGTAGATCTTGGTCCCAGCAACGGAACCATTTGTTGGCTTATATGAGCCTTCTACCGTTAGAGCCTCGCTCTATTTATACATTCCCATGGTCCGTGGTCCATGGGCAAGCCAACTTACTTCCTATTATTCTATATTATTTCTTGGGTGGAAAACCCTTTTACTTGACTCATTTACAATTCGCGCTTCGTGAATTCCTTACCATACCTTTCCCAAAATTGCAGGCTTTAAGCCCCAAAACTATTATGCATACCCTCTGCTACCCAATAATAGAGTAGAAGTCATTGAAAGGAAACCTCACTGGGATAATTAATAGGCTAATCTAGTAAGGAATCCAAACTTTAGGAAGAACTAGAACCAGAACTAGAACATTAGTAAAATGGGCTTGATCAGAAAATCATACCACCTTTCCAAGAAAATTATGTTGAAACTTCTCACCAAGAAGACCTTGAGATAGACACCCAAATCAAGCTAATGGGGTTAGATGATGAAGAAATTGTTTTTCTAACTCAGGATGATCAAGAATTATACATGCTGCAATAGTTATAGACCCAAACTGGAGAATCTTTCGACTATAAGCAAGGGTATGACTCTGCTATTTTCGAAGTGCATAAACAGCACAATTTAGGAATAAAAAAGAACATTGATGTTCCTGATCAAAATAAAAAATAGTGCCTAACCAGCCTAAGAAGGTAAAAGCTGAAAATCAGAATCCTCAAGTTACAAAAACTTTACAAATCCTTTCTAGACCACATCAAAACCCTCCCAGTCCCACCATTGAAGATGTAACTGATAACCAACCTTCTAATGAGAAACCTTCCACTTCAGTTCCCCTCAAGGGAACAGTGGAACAACCTTTAGAAATTATATTAGAAAATCCAAATAGAAACACTCTGAACAAGGGCGCGGATGAGATCAAGGTGGAATGGGACCACGAAGGGGTCGAGGACAGCTAATTTGTTACAATTGCGGAGGGCTAGGACATTATGCCCATGATTTTACAAATTCAATGAGAGAATCATGTTTATATTGTACCCAATTTGATCATGAAACAGAGGACTACTCCACACTAATAGGAATGTTGCATGATAAAGGAATACTCCAGCCTCCCCCAACTTAGAAATTGCAAATGATGAGGTGTAAGCCACATGAGGAGGACCTGAATATAAACATCATGCTCTAAAGTAGTATCACGATAGGAGATGACAAATGTAAGTAGCGAGAAGAAAGTTCCTGGGTTTGCAAGGCTCCAACAAAGGAAACAAAGTTTGATTTGGGGCACGTGAAGGAGACATTCATGGAAGCTAAGAAGAGCTTCATGGAGGCCTCCACATTAGGTAGTAAAGACAAACTAGAACAAGAGATGGACCCATTAATGCTTACTACCTTTTTGGAGACATGTATGAAGATGTTGCACGATAGCAAGGTTGTGAAGGGACTTCAAGAAATCATCACTAGATGCACTGGATCAGGGGAACCGCACGTAGTCTAGAAGTTTAGGAAGCACACGATGCGAACAGGAAGGGAGATGAGATTGACTGCGCAAATTGGTAAAAATGAAATGGATCAAGTGATTCTGGATTTAGGATCGATCACAAACGTACTACCAAAGCAGACATGGGAATGCAAGGGTAATCCCGCATTGCAATGGTCTCCTACTTAATTGAGAATGGTGTACCAGTAAAAGATCCTACGGATGGGTAGACTGCAGGGAATAGCAGTAGACATCGAAGGTGCAAGCACGCTTGCAGATTTCAAAGTGATAGAGATTTTTTATGATAGAAATCCCTATCCCTCACTACTGGGAATAGATTGGGTTACTGATATGAATGGAGTGATAAATCTAAAGAAGTGCAAGATGATTTTCAAGAAAAAGTCATTGCGCATAGTGGTACCTTTAGACCCTGTGAAGGATTGCGTTACATAGAGCTAGTGCACAACGACGAGGGTGATGATGATCTAGATTGTATCTACAAAATAATCACTCAGGAATAGGATTGGGTGAATCCTACAGTAGATGATAGGATTTCGTGGGAGAATGAAAGCTCCTACACATCAGATTTGGACAAGGAAATAGAACGATGGCAAAATCAGTTGCACAATGTAACCACACTCAATTGTGTTAAAATTGGAAAATAGGGCCAAAATTCATGTGGTTCATCTTATTCATGGCTGATAATATTTTCATTAGATTCCTCTCGTCAAGAGGTGTAGGATTGATATAAATATCATCTAATTCTGATAAGTATTCATGGAGATATGCATTTATTTTGATTATGGAATTATTATCAAGTCGGCCTACAACTCATGTAGGCACAAAATCCCAACAGTCGCATCTATTCAAACACCAAGGTTATGTATAAATATAGGAGGAATTTTCCTCATTCGGACTCACTCATCTCATCACATCTTTATCTCTCTACAGCACAGAAAAGGGTCTCTCCCTCACACATGTGAAGCTGGAAGCCACTGAAATAGAAGCTGCAACTGCAGAAGTAAAGTTTGACCTACATCGACTAGAATATATCCTCATCTAAACTATGCTATAGGTTCATTTGAACCTCCTCTGAAAGTTATAACTTTTAGTGGTGGAATCAAGTCAGTCCGACAGATGGTTTGCAAGATATCGACTACCCTAGTTTGAAGGAAGCTGCTGAAACTGAAGCTACAACTACAGAAGTAAAGTTTAACCTACGTGGACTAGAATATATCCTCATTTGAACTGCACTATAGGTTCATCTGAACCTCCTCTGAAAGCCATAATTTTTGGTGGTGGAATCAAGTCAATCCGACAAACAGTTTGCAAGATATCGACTACCCTAGGTTGAAGGAAGCTACTGAAATTGAAGCTACAACTCCAGAAGTGAAGTTTGACCTGCCTAGACTAGAAGATCTCTTCATCTAAACTACATTGTAGGCTCATCTAAACCTCCTCTAGAAGTCACAACTTTTGGTGGTGGAATCAAGCCGATCCGATGGTCAGTTTGTGAGATATCGTCTGCCCTAGTTTGATGATGAAGCCGCTGATGCTGATGTTGTTGATCTATGGTTTGATATTGCTGATATAAAACAGATTTACTGTACTATTTCTCTCTGCTGAATTATTGGAGATAAAAGAATGTTTGATCAAAGGGTTTCCCCACACATTGTGGGGTTTGTCCCTGGCTAGCCGCTACATCTTGTGTCTCTTGTCTTGGCTTGTTTTATGTTGATCGTTTAATGTTCTATATGCACTTTACTTTATGTACATGTGATTGCTAATCTGTGGAATATAATAAGAAAAATAAGTAAAATGTTATAAGCACAGAGCATACCATAACTTAACATGGTATCAGAGTTGAGGTGAAGACAAAGCCCAAGTAAGAGCAAGAGCAATCACTAAAGAGAATATTAGCAAGGCTATCCTAAAAGAACTATGAGGTCCTCAACACTCTTTCCTACCAAAGACAAGCTCCGTGTTGATAATATTGTTGAGTCTCTATCAAATGCATCCACTACTGCCAGGAACAAATGGAAAACTAGAGAATTCAAAACAAAGAAGACCATCCGGAACTCTATCGACAAGCACTTGGTGGCCTACATCTCCAACCTGAACACCTCCAAGGAAATCTACAATAGACTAGTGATTTTATTTAAAGTAAATGATGCATTCAAGAAGAAACAAGGGTAGAAGAGCAAGAAATGGCCATGTCTAAAGGTCCTCCTGCTGCCTTTTCTTCTCATGGTAAGAAAATAAATAATTCCAGGACTAAATCAAAAGGAAAGGATGGACCTAAGGATGGAAGAAAAGGACGATGTGACATTTGCGATAAAGAAAGTCACTATGCGAGGGAGTGCCCTGATAGAAAAGACTCACACTGGGACAATGATCAAAACCCCTCTGATGGCAATCAAAGGAATGAAAAATTCAATAGCAAAGGTAAGAGATGTTATAGCTCCAAATCTCACTATTATGGTTTGTGATGCTACACTCATGGCCCAGGGTAACCCCTCCTTCCAGACCTGGTCCCAAATTTAAAAAACAGTGTTTTATTTCTTGTACGAAACATTGCCCTAAGTTAAACTTGTGTATACACGGGTCTGCAAAACCCAACCTGCGTATATGTATTAAAAAACTTAAAAATATATAAAAGTCCTTATTTTTGGGTGGAGATCGCGGGTTTTACCTGCTGATCACCTGTTAGTGCCCGTGAACCAACTGTTCCCAACCAACTCCTAACTAAAAAACTACTTTGGGAGTGGTATAAAAAGACATCAAAGGGAAGGCCTAATGGAGGAGAGAAGAGAGAGAAAGGTTATTATACTGACATTTTTCCCCTGACCAGGTCTGTAGACCCTTGTGCCTTCTGCACTTCCCCCATTTGTACAGGAAACCCATGTTTCCTTGTGCATTGAAGACTCATTCCTCTTAAGCTTCTTCGCTTTGTTCTAGCCTTATACCCTAGAGGCTCCTTTGTGTTGAGTTGTACTACTGCATTGCATGTTGACCATTTGCACCTTTTGGCCTAGAGCCGGCTTCACTTGGACTCGTGTTTAAGCCAACTTTTGACCATGACGACTGCAAAATCAACCTTGCATACCTTTGACTTCTGCAACTTGACACACCTCGACCTTTGGAAGGAACATATCTTTGAGTGTCACTGACCAGTTTTCGCCTCCCTGCATTGAGCATAGGAATGTTCCATTCTCAGGAACTAGATCATCTGTTTCATCGACACTCATTCTTTACACTATACCATAGCATTCTTTTATTCTTTTTCGAGCTTAACAGAAAAGGACAAAAAAATTAAATATTCAAAAAAGAGCAAGAACGGGACATTATTTCCATTTATTATTGGCAGCTAGAGTCAGTCATGTTTCCCTTGAACAAATCACTCAAAACAAAGTCTCCTCCGTGTGGGTGGGATTTGGTTTGACTTAGGTACACCTTAACCTTGTTATTGAGTCAGTTCTCCCTCGATTGGTTATCTCTTCCAATCATATGGAGGGTTCGTCTGTGCCTCCTGCATGACAAACTTATACAGAGTCATCATATGCTGCCATACAGTCACATTGGGTCGTGCTTTTGTTCAAGGGAAGTTAGCTTGAGTCGGCCTCTCTACAGTGTCTCTTCACTCATTTTTCAGTTGGCCATCCTGGTTGTCAATGTCATGTCTATCATCACATCAGTTATATTGGTCCTTTACTCGTGTTGGTTTGAGAAGGTCTCCATTGACTTCTTGCTGGCGGGTCTTGTCCTTATCGATGACGACATCTTGCTCTGAGGACAGACCTAGAGCTGCACCCTGGCCCTATTTTCATTAGTGATAGGTTACCTTGTGCTCAGCATCGATCAGTATCATGGGTCTTTGACTGAGTGGTTTCCCTTGTGTTCGACGTCAGCTTACATTATCACACATTGGGATTTGTGTAGTACCTTGGTTTCCATTTGACCCTATTGGTGGATACCTTGCCTCTGTGTCAGCTTTCATTATTGGTTGGTTCAGAGGGTTTCTGTCGTGCACTAGCCACATCTTGCGTACACCGGAAACGTACTTCGGTTGGGTTACTACATCTTTTTCGTCTGATTCCTTCCACATTATTGGCCTATGGGTTACGCTTGTGCTAGATTGATGAAGGATGCCTTAATGCCTTCCTTCTATCAGATCTTTCCCTATCGACTCCGACTCATTGCTCTGGGGCAAAGATCTAGAGTCCATTTGGCAATACCTTGGGGTTTGCAGTCATTAGTGGCAGATCCTTCACTATTGACAATGGGAAACCACCATTGTCTCCTGATCTATAGATTCTTACAGGTGTTTGACTCCAGCTCATTTATTCGCACTTGTTGGTTTGTACTAGGTACCTTGACACTCATTATCATTATCGGTGAGTAGTCTCGCGTTTGTTAACAGTATACATCAATGACCGGTAATCAAACGATTTCTCACATGGTCGACTTCAGATCATTTATTCCCATGGTGTAGAAATGTACCATGGCAGTCGATGAAGACCTCAGGTTGTATCAACATTCATTGGTTCACTTAACAGTTGCTCTTGTTGCTGCTAATTGATACCACTCCACCTTATATGTTGCAGTCAGTCATGGCGATATTCTATATGCTGGAACTTGAGTTTGCAGTGTAGTACCATCCTTTTCCACATGTTCAGTTGGTACCTTTTGGGATCAGTCTTTGATATCAGTGATCCGTTGTATTTCTCAGCATCATTGACAATTTTATATGTGATATTCAGACATGTACTTGTTCGATCATGATCAGATGATCCATTATGTATTTTCCAGTCATTTATACTTATATACTTAGTGGATCCGCTTGTACTTGATATGCGGACATGCTTTGCTTTCTCTGAGCATGGGTATGCCCACATCAGACGGTGTTTCTTTCTGATCTCCTTTTGTGGACAGTTGTGGGTCCAATCAATGTATGGGGAAATTGTGGACATAAATTAATACCTATTTATACTTAATGTTATCTATTTTTGTTTAAATATTGGTTTCAAAAGTCTCAATTTATGGTAGTTTGGTCGGACTAGTACTATATTAATTACTGGTCCCTGCACAACATTAGGAATCTGTCACGCCCCCAACTCTTTTTTTCTTAAGTTGAGCGGGTGCGGAACCGCCTAAACGACTCACCATTTCCATGGTTAAGTGTTTTACGAACTACACCTTCACTTTCATTAATCTTCACTTGTTAAATTATAATGTGCGGAATAACATCATAATAACATGATAAACATAATCAAGAACAGCAACAATACATATAATAAAAATGCTTTTATTATATAATGATATTTTACAAAATGACCGGGAGACTAGCTCGACCGGCGTTTACAACCGGGCGGGCGCCTGCCCGTGCAGACTATTTCACAAGATGTTAGATGGATCTTCCCTTGTATTTGGGTTCTAACGATTGTCGTGTCCACTGTGGACTATTCTCCTGGATGCTAGACAAGTGCTTTCAGTTTATGTTTGTCTCTTCATGGGTGGTACTATTACCTCTCATTTAGAGGCTCACTTTTCTTCCCCCTTTTGCAGTAAGAGAATCTAGACACAATTGTGATGCACACTCACCAGGCACACTCACCTTGTTTTTCAAAGATACCATTTCATCACTCTCTTGTGATAACAACTAGAGCCAAGGAAAATATTTAAGGATTTGGAAAACATGAATTTATATCATATGGGACTCCTACACCAAATGGTGGGAGGTTTGATTGGGACATCATATCAGCGAGATCCTCTAAATGTTGGTGGGTCCAACACCATTAACATTTTCCATATTTGTTAGAGGTCACCAAGTGAATATTTTCTTGTGAAAGATGGACCTTCAAGGAGTGCTAGGATTGGAAAGGGATTCATACAGAATTCCCCTACCTTATCCCACCATTTATTTCGTTTAGAACACCTTCTAAGTCCACATATTTCTCTTGGATCCGATCCTATAGCAAAACAGGACAATCCATAGCACTATATCTCGATCTTGTAGCATTATGAAAAAAGCCTTAAAATGCATTCTAATTTTCTAAAAAAAACTCTTGACCATCCATGTGTACTGTATAATGATTATAATACCATAAAAATGAATAAAATGGTAGTAGGAACTTTTCCTTGATTAATAAAGTAGATTGACATTCATTCCCATCAATCGTGTAGCAAAAAAATATTAATTTACTACTATTTTTTAGCACATTTTAATGAGTATATTTTGAGTTTATTCCATTTGCATTATGTCTTAAACAAATTATACTTAATAAAAAAAATTACCCCATAGCATTTTCACTTGATCAGGTTAGATATTTGGTAGGTTAACTAGCTCACTAGTTCTAGAATTTCATGTTTTTAGAGTAGTAATTTTTTGCTAATTTTTGGAACAAGTTAAAAAGGGTATTTTTGGGTGATTACACTTGGATTGGAGTCCCTCGTCATCCTACTAAATAATTTTTTTATCCCATATCATTTTCATTTTATTTTCTTAGGCATTTGGAAATTTTACTAGAGAGACAGATATCATGTTGCAATCTTGTAGCAGTTTGTTTTCAAGATTTTCCTTGCACATATTCACTCCAAATTCATGGTAGAAGTATATTTATAGACTACAAATTATATGATACCACTTTGATTGATCCAAGTCTTGGTTAAGTTTCCATTTACCTCTTACATTTCTTGCTTCTTGAATGTTAATTTCTGCAATTAGTCTAGATTTCCTTTCCGCAATTTACTTTATGTAAAGTGTGATTTCATTCTTGCAAGAGTAATCTAGGACTTTCCTTTCTTGAAAAATAGAATATATTTACCCTAATTTCATTTCCTTTCTAGAAAAATAGATTGGATTTGCTTAGTTGTCATTATGCTTTACATTTTTTCAAATAGAATAGATTTCCTTTTTGCCATTTAGTTTCTAGCAAAATTAAAATAGGTTTGCTTATGGTTATTTATATTTTCTAACTTAGGATTGGCATCTTACCTAGATCATTGATCATTTTATTTCATTCTTTCACTTGAATCAAAGGGAGTCAAACTAGGAAGAGGAAGATGTCTATTGCATATACAACACCAACCCCTCTGAAGTTTGTACAAACCTCGAGTTGAAAATTTAAGTTAGTACCCTTTGGAGTTGCAACATTCTTATTGCAATACTACGGCTCATCAATGATCATATTTTAGTTCATTTTAAGTATCAACGGACTTGCATCATGGCAATATTAAGTACTATGAAACTAGAAATCAAAATTGTTGTTGGGTAGCGGAGGCCCCGCGTAACGGTTTTGGGGCTTAAAGCCTATAACTTAGGGTAATGATATTGTGAAAGGAATGCATGGAGCGTGAAATGTAATAGGTCGAGTCAAAAGGTTTTCCACCAAAAAATAATATAAAATAATAGGAAGTGATTCGGCCTGCCCATGGTATGTGGACCATGGGGATGTATAAATAGAGTGAGGCTCTAAGGGTAGAAAGTGGTTTTTAGAAGATCTAATATGTTATGGGTTTTTTCAGGTAATAGTTGCTCTACGTTTGTAAGTCCAAGTCAAGGGTGTTGGTAGATATATAGAGGCTCTGCATTTGTGTGTGCAGAGGCCTGGTAGAGTCCACAGCTATGTGCGTGGACCCCTACAGCTGAGTGTGTAAGGCTGGTCTGGTTGTATTGACAGAAGATAAATAAAGATAAGAATTATTGAAACATTGTGTGCTTTATTGCGAATCTATCTGTTGCTTATGTTCTAAATTTATGCACTATCCTTTTTGTTAATTATCATTACGCATACTGGGTTTTATTATTAAATGTTTTCTTAAAGATTGTAAGAAGAAGATCAGATCTATAATAAATTCATTAATAAGAAAGTGCATTTGTGTGGATCTATGCGGAAGATCGATAGCAGTATAGAGTGGTGCGAGGCTGCAGAATGGTTCGTGACCCCTCCAAACCACATCAAGACATCCCAAGGGTGTGGAAACCTAGTTCTAGCACCCTCCCCTACTACCTCAGGTGAGACTTCAATCTGCGCTTCATGGACTGTTATCGAAAGGGCTAGTAGTCCAGGATTTGTTTGGCTAATAACTCTTCTGAACCTCGATTAAGCCCCAACAACCCAACAAATGGTTCCATTGCTAGGACCAAGATTTTCCTAAGGGATGTCAGATGTCAGAATTCTGAAATGCTATAAAGAAAGAGATTGAAGATTGGTTGGATCAAAAGCAGTACGAGTTTGTAGTGGGCCCTAGCACACCCGCACGCAAACCAAAAGTAAACATAACAAGCGTGATCAAGTTTTTGGTATTCAAAGGAGTAGGAAGCAAAGATCTAGAATAGTTTTGGTTCGTAGTAAGGGTAGTATGGGAAGTGCATAGAGTTATGGACAATAATATTAAAAATCCTACCTGTCATGCGGAAAGAGTTATTTTTGCGGACAAAACTAACCTCCCTAGGAGTCTAAGACTCTCTAGTGACAAACAAGACAATTAAGAGCAATCCTTCTCTAAACATACATCATTCTATGAGAAACCAAGTGTTTTTCGATCCTACCTCAAGTCCAACGTTCGTTGTAGCAGTCCAGCCTCGTCGATCTAGATGAGCTCCTCCTTCACTTTGAAACCTGCATACACTAACAATCAAACGATTACATAACACCTGAATATTCCATAAACAAAGCATATTCAACATATAGACCAAGGAGTATATGAAACAATTCATTAACAACAAATCATTGAGAAGAATGGACTTATTTGTATTAAGGAAACAAAAAAGAAACCATTACAACCTGAGCCTTGGTGTTGTGCAAGTTTCTCCCAGGGTCCAGCAAGAGTTTTCCTCTACTTTGACAAGCTCACCCACTTCCAAATGAAACAAGAAAGGATGGTAATCTCTCCTCACAAGCTTACAATGGAAGTCCTAATTCCAGCAGCATCTACCCTTTGGAATGTTCAGCTTTCAACCTCCCCTCCTCTGGCCCAAGGCCTGTATTTATAGTGTTCTAGAGGAAGTTATTCAGTTCCAACATCAATGGGCTACTCCCTCTTTTGGATGGGGTAGCTCCTCTCTTGATGGGATAAGTTCCTCTATCATAGGGATGCATGAACCATCTGGAGGCGCTCAATACACGTCAAACACTCTTCTAGAATGCTCTAGAAGTGACCACAAGTAACTTTTTTAAGATGAAACTCGCGCCTTTTGACCTTTACAGGAGTACGCACCCATCCCTTGATTTACAGAGCGTACAAGTACGCAGGTACAATGAGCTTGGGATGCGTACACGCAGGCAAGGTAGAGAGAACCTGCGTACCCAGAGATAAACATGATTTTTAATGACTTTCTCTCTTTTTTGAAGTTTGACATGGAGAGCATAGGTATAAGGCTTGACAAGGAGGATGATATGACTATTGCTGGAGCCATATTAACTGCAGATAGTCATGGTGACAAATTTCAGTGTAACAGATTGCCCCCTAAAGTGCGAAGCCTGTAATAGATAAGGGTTTTATATCATCTAGGAAGGGTGAAGTACTTTATCATTTCGAGGATTATCTCGTGGAGAGCCCGGTTAGAACCTGCAACATTCAACCGCAAAATACCTTTCATCCATTGTGTCATCATTGAGTCAGTCCTTGCAGCAACATTTCTTCGACTTGAGCTATGATTTCGTGTCGTAGGCTTGCCTGCGACGGGTCGCTTTCTATCGACATCAACACATTATCTAGAAAGTTGACCTAGAAATCGTCAGTACCTTGAAGTCTGCATGCATCAATGGCAGGTTTCTCGCCTTCGACGTCAGTTTTCATCATTGACTTGTCGCCAATTTGTCATGCGGAAAGAGTTATTTTTGCGAACAAAACTAACCTCCCTAGGAGTCTAAGACTCTCTAGTGACAAACAAGACAATTAAGAGCAATCCTTCTCTAAACATAAATCATTCTATGAGAAACCAAGGGTTTTTCGATCCTACCTCAAGTCCAACGCTCGTTGTAGCAGTCCAGCCTCGCTAATCCGGATGAGCTCCTCCTTCACTTTGAAACCTGCATACACTAACAATCAAACGATTACATAACACCTGAATATTCCATAAACAAAGCATATTCAACATATAGACCAAGGAGTATATGAAACAATTCGTTAACAACAAATCATTGAGAAGAATGGACTTATTTGTATTAAGGAAACAAAAAAGAAACCATTACACCCTGAGCCTTGGTGTTGTGCAAGTTTCTCCCAGGGTCCAGCAAGAGTTTTCCTCTACTTTGACAAGCTCACCCACTTCCAAATGAAACAAGAAAGGATGGTAATCTCTCCTTACAAGTTTACAATGGAAGTCCTAATTCCAGCAGCATCTACCCTTTGGAATGTTCAGCTTTCAACCTCCCCTCCTCTGGCCCAAGGCCTGTATTTATAGTGTTCTAGAGGAAGTTATTCAGTTCCAACATCAATGGGCTACTCCCTCTTTTGGATGGGGTAGCTCCTCTCTTGATGGGATAAGTTCCTCTATCATAGGGATGCATGAACCATCTGGAGGCGCTCAATACACGTCAAACACTCTTCTAGAAAGCTCTAGAAGTGACCACAAGTAACTTTTTTAAGATGAAACTCGCGCCTTTTGACCTTTACAGGAGTACGCACCCATCCCTTTACTTACAGAGCGTACAAGTACGCAGGTACAATGAGCTTGGGATGCGTACACGCAGGCAAGGTAGAGAGAACCTGCGTACCCAGAGATAAACATGATTTTTAATGACTTTCTCTCTTTTTTGAAGTTTGACATGAAGAGCATAGGTATAAGGCTTGACAAGGAGGATGATATGACTATTGATGGAGCCATATTAACTGCAGATAGTCATGGTGACAAAT
>APFE030160094.1:130033-140469 GCA_000404065.3 Pinus taeda
CCATGATCCTTTAGGGTATGAAACAACACTTTTAGGGGTTTAAGAGCCCTTGGTTTATCGACATATGTGATTGGGGTTGCAGTGCCCAAATATGTTTATAACAAAGTTGAATAGTCATGAGGGTAGTCAAAGTGTCACAAAGGGAAGGAATCATCCCTTTAGTTATATATGCCCCCTCATTGTATGAGCAACAAACGTTTCACCTTGGCTCCTCCCACAAGGCATTAGAGAGACCAACTGCTTCTTTGAGGAGCAAGGATTTGCTCTAATGTCTGACTACTGGGGCTAGTGATGTACAATGTAAATATGTGTATTGGAAAGTTTTCTTAATAAAAAAAATCCTTTTAAGACCAGCACATTCTTCATGCATGACTTATGAATGTTTTTAAGACTATTTTGTGGATGTTTGTAGTTCATGTTTTATTTCACATGTACTAAGATAGTTGAAATATTGTAGTTATTTTAGTGCTTATATTGTTGGAAATGTGATGTAATGGTTGTTATCGTTGTCCAATCTTTATGGACTATTCCACGAGATACTAGACAAATATTTCCTTGCTTATTGGTTATAATGACTGTCACATCCGATCCAGACTATTTGACAAGATGTTAGATGGATCTTCCCTTGTATTTGGGTTCTAAGGATTGTCGTGTCCACTGTGGACTATTCTCCTGGATGCTAGACAAGTGCTTTCAGTTTATGTTTGTCTCTTCATGGGTAGTACTATTACCTCTCATTTAGAGGCTCACTTTTCTTCCCCCTTTTGCAGTAAGAGAACCTAGACACAATTGTGATGCACACTCACCAGGCACACTCACCTTGTTTTTCAAAGATACCATTTCATCACTCTCTTGTGATAACAACTAGAGCCAAGGAAAATATTTAAGGATTTGGAAAACATGAATTTATATCATATGGGACTCCTACACCAAATGGTGGGAGGTTTGATTGGGACATCATATCAGCGAGATCCTCTAAATGTTGGTGGGTCCAACACCATTAACATTTTCCATATTTGTTAGAGGTCACCAAGTGAATATTTTCTTGTGAAATATGTACCTTCAAGGAGTGCTAGGATTGGAAAGGGATTCATACAGAATTCCCCTACCTTATCCCACCATTTATTTCGTTTAGAACACCTTCTAAGTCCACATATTTCTCTTGGATCCGATCCTGTAGCAAAACAGGACAATCCATAGCACTATATCTCGATCTTGTAGCATTATGAAAAAAGCCTTAAAATGGATTCTAATTTTCTAAAAAAAACTCTTGACCACCCATGTGTACTGTATAATGATTATAATACCATAAAAATGAATAAAATGGTAGTAGGAACTTTTCCTTGATTAATAAAGTAGATTGACATTCATTCCCATCAATCGTGTAGCAAAAAAATATTAATTTACTACTATTTTTTAGCACATTTTAATGAGTATATTTTGAGTTTATTACACTTGCATTATGTCTTAAACAAGTTATACTTAATAAAAAAAATTACCCCATAGCATTTTCACTTGATCAGGTTAGATATTTGGTAGGTTAACTAGCTCACTAGTTCTAGAATTTCATGTTTTTAGAGTAGTAATTTTTTGCTAATTTTTGGAACAAGTTAAAAAGGGTATTTTTGGGTGATTACACTTGGATTGGAGTCCCTCGTCATCCTACTAAATAATTTTTTTATCCCATATCATTTTCATTTTATTTTCTTAGGCATTTGGAAATTTTACTAGAGAGACAAATATCATGTTGCAATCTTGTAGCAGTTTGTTTTCGAAAATTTCCTTGCACATATTCACTCCAAATTCATGGTAGAAGTATATTTATAGACTACAAATTATATGATACGACTTTGATTGATCCAAGTCTTGGTTAAGTTTCCATTTACCTCTTACATTTCTTGCTTCTTGAATGTTAATTTCTGTAATTAGTCTAGATTTCCTTTCCGCAATTTACTTTATGTAAAGTGTGATTTCATTCTTGCAAGAGTAATCTAGGACTTTCCTTTCTTGAAAAATAGAATATATTTACCCTAATTTCATTTCCTTTCTAGAAAAATAGATTGGATTCGCTTAGTTGTCATTATGCTTTACATTTTTTCAAATAGAATAGATTTCCTTTCTGCCATTTAGTTTCTAGCAAAATTAAAATAGGTTTGCTTATGGTTATTTATGTTTTCTAACTTAGGATTGGCATCTTACCTAGATCATTGATCATTTGATTTCATTCTTTCACTTGAATCAAAAGGAGTTAAACTAGGAAGAGGAAGATGTCTATTGCACATACAACACCAACCCCTCTGAAGTTTGTACAAACCTCGAGTTGAAAATTTAAGTTAGTACCCTTTGGAGTTGCAACATTCTTATTGCAATACTACGGCTCATCAATGATCATATTTTAGTTCATTTTAAGTATCAACGGACTTGCATCATGGAAATATTAAGTACTATGAAACTAGAAATCAAAATTGTTGTTGGGTAGCGGAGGCCCCGCGTAATGGTTTTGGGGCTTAAAGCCTATAACTTAGGGTAATGATATTGTGAAAGGAATGCATGGAGCGTGAAATGTAATAGGTTGAGTCAAAAGGTTTTCCACCCAAAAATAATATAAAATAATAGGAAGTGATTCGGCCTGCCCATGGTATGTGGACCATGGGGATGTATAAATAGAGTGAGGCTCTAAGGGTAGAAAGTAGTTTTTAGAAGATTTAATATGTTATGGGTTTTTTTAGGTAATAGTTGCTCTACGTTTGTAAGTCCGAGTCAAGGGTGTTGGTAGATATATAGAGGCTCTACATTTGTGTGTGCAGAGGCCTAGTAGAGTCCGCAGCTATGTGCGTGGACCCCTACAGCTGAGTGCGTAGGGTTGGTCTGGTTGTATTGACAGAAGATAAATAAAGATAAGAATTATTGAAACATTGTGTGCTTTATTGCGAATCTATCTGTTGCTTATGTTCTGAATTTATGCACTATCCTTTTTGTTAATTATCATTATGCATACTGGGTTTTATTATTAAAAGTTTGCTTAAAGACTGTAAGAAGAAGATCAGATCTATAATAAATTCATTAATAAGAAAGCGCATTTGTGTGGATCTATGCAGAAGATCGATAGCAGTATAGAGTGGTGTGAGGCTGCAGAATGGTTCGTGACCCCTCCAAACCACATCAAGACATCCCAAGGGTGTGGAAAACTAGTTCTAGCACCCTCCCCTACTACCTCAAGCGAGACTTCAATCTGCGCTTCATGGACTGTTATCGAAAGGGCTATTAGTCTAGGATTTGTTTGGCTAATAACTCTTCTGAACCTGGATTAAGCCCCAACAAACCAACAAATGGTTCCATTGCTAGGACCAAGATTTTCCTAAGGGATGTCAGATGTCAGAATTTTGAAATGCTATAAAAAAAGAGATTGAAGATTGGTTGGATCAGAAGCAGTACGAGTTTGTAGTGGGCCCTAGCACACCCGCATGCAAACCAAAAGTTAAACATAACAAGCGCGATCAAGTTTTTGGTATTCAAAGGAGTAGGAAGCAAAGATCTAGAATAGTTTTGGTTCGTAGTAAGGGTAGTATGGGAAGTACATAGAGTTATGGACAATAATATTAAAAATCTTACCCTAGTGAGTGCGCTACAGGACACCGTGTTGACTTGGTATATAAAGCACTCTAGCAATCATCCAAATGTTGGGATAGCGAAGATCTGGGATGCATTGAACAAAGAGTTTAGCTGACTAAAATCAGAGATGTAGTTAATCATTGGGTTTAAGGAGATCGTGATGCTGCCAGGAGGAACCCCTTGGGACCTGGATCAGAGACTAAAAAGTACATTCCGAGAGGCTGAAATGATGCTAATGGATGGGCAGCACCATGGGTGGTTTGTGGCATCTTTAGCGCCACATCTGTAGATGGTGCTATCACAACAAAAGATCTCGACCTAGGCTAAAGCATTAGAGATAGCGATGAGGTTGCATGAGACTCCAATACAGGATCCATCCCCAGCTTGATTGGGTCCCTCCTACCTGGAGTAGAGACTTCTGTGAAGCTCTTTGGAGCTTCCTTAGGCATCTCCATCCCTTGTTCCACTTCCAATTTGGGTTCCCTTGCCAGGGTATCACAACACTTCGTATTTTCTGTAAATTCTTTCTGCGCATCACCTCTGGTGGGTGTGCCGCTCCTCTAACCATATTTATGCTGGGGTCTTCTTCGCGTGGTTCCGATCTCATCATTTGGACAATTTGAGTTGGAGTGGGCTGTAATACTCAATTTTCATGTAGCTGGGAAATTAACATCAGGAAATCTACCAGTTCATGGTCGAACTGCTCACAGTATGGGCACAATATCCTCATTGGGTTAGTACAGCTGCGAGCGTAGTGTCCTGGCCCTCCACAGTTATAACAGATTAGCTATCTGTGCCCCCAATAGGCCCCATTCCTCTTCCTTGGTTACGTCCTTGAAATCTCCCGCATGGCCCTATGGTTGGGTCGAACCCTCATGCTTCAGTCTGCACCGGATAAGTTGGGGTC
This sequence comes from Pinus taeda, assembly GCA_000404065.3. Classification (NCBI taxonomy): domain Eukaryota; kingdom Viridiplantae; phylum Streptophyta; class Pinopsida; order Pinales; family Pinaceae; genus Pinus; species Pinus taeda. The sequence continues at coordinate 134,553 of APFE030160094.1, forward strand.
CTTTCCATCATCATGTCGTAGCTCCGACAAGTTCGCTCATCATGACCTATTGATCTACAAAAGTTGCAATACAGTTGTTGCAGGGTCTGGTTATACTTCTTCAACAGGTCGCAGTTGTCTGTTGCATGCTTTTTCCCCACTTGACAAATCGCGCACCAGAGCGTGGATGCCACACTTGGCCCTTCTTGTACCTCTAGTTTTAGTGGCATCGGGCCCCCCCTCGCTAGATAGTTTGCGAAGATGGGGCAATGGTCCTTGTCGTGTGCTTGAATTTTGCATTTAATGCATCCTACCTCTGTACATGCCTCCTATTGGGTAGCCCTTTCTTGCTTCAAGCTTCGCATTTCTAAGCTCAGGTTTTGTATTTGTGCATGGATTTGGTGAACTCCTAACCCTGGGTCCTGTATTGGGGTTTCGTGCAATCTCATCGTGGTTTCTAATGCTTCGACTTGGGTTGAGATCTTTTGCTGTGATCGCGTCATCCTTAGATGTGGTGTCAATGATGCCACAAACCACACACAGTGTTGTGCATCCGTCAATGTCATGTTAGCCTCACAGATTGTGCTCTTTAATCTGTGATCCAAATACCACGAGGTTTCACTCGGTAAAATCACTATCTCTTTGAACCCAATGACTGACTGGGTCTCTGATTTTGGTTGACCAAATTCATTGTTCAATGCATCCTGGATCGTCGTTATTCTACATTCGAATGATCGCTTGAGTACTTTATATACCACGTTAATGCGCGGTCCTACAGCACACTAGCCAGGGTAGCCTTTTTTATGTTATCATCCGTTATGACTTTGGCTTCCCATACAACCCTTACCACAAACCAGAACTAACCGGTTCCTCATTTCCTACACCCTTAAATACCGGCAACTTGACTGTGCTTGCCATCCCAACCTTTGGTGGTGGCAGAGGTGGAGGTGGAGTGGGTGAAGATGGATTTGATGTTGGTGAAGTAGGTGATGGTGTAGATGGAGGTGGTATTAGTGGAAAGCGCTGCTTAATCAGCCAGAGCACACTTCTTAGGGAGAACCTCGCGAGCTCATCCTCACTTTCCCATGAAATAGAAATTAGCGGGCTGTTCTCTAATCCTTTGGTTCCTCAGTAGCCTCTTCCACTCCACATTATGCCAGACATCAACAAATGCGAATAATCTATTTTTCACACAACAACATCTTAATCCAAGTATTCAATGATTTGACGTACCTACCCCACGGTCCTTGGAGAAAGCGCATTTCTACTTCACTATAACTCATGGTTGTGTCTATTGTGAACTCAGTAATAAACCCTCCTATTACCCGATCCAACCAGTGATCTACTGCGTGTGTGATTTTATCTTCAAATGCTTCTAGTCTGCGCACCAATTCTGGAGTCCACACAATAGGTTAATCTAGTCTACACCTTCCCACACTATCGCCTAACTTCGTGATCCACTCATACAACTCTATCGGGAATGTTACGAAGAAGATTTCATGGACCTTTGTATATATGTAACGATCCAACCACGCTTCCTCCCATATCTGTGGGTTACGAACTTATGAAGCTTCTAATCCAGCCAATATTCAAGCTCTTTCTTTATAGGATTCTAGTGTTCCGACATCAGACATCCCTTAGGTAGATCCTGGTCCTAGCAACAGAACCATTTGTTGGCTTATATGAGCCTTCTACCATTAGAGCCTCGCTCTATTTATACATTCCCATGGTCTGTGGTCCATGGGCAAGCCAACTTACTTCCTATTATTCTATATTATTTCTTGGGTGGACAACCCTTTTACTTGACTCATTTATAATTCGCGCTTCGTGAAGTCCTTACCATACCTTTCCCAAAATTGCGGGCTTTAAGCCCCAAAACTATTATGCCGGCCCTCTGCTACCCAATAATAGAGTAGAAGTCATTGAAAGGAAACCTCACTGGGATAATTAATAGGCTAATCCAGTAAGGAATCCAAACTTTAGGAAGAACTAGAACCAGAACCAGAACATTAGTAAAATAGGCTTGATCAGAAAATCATACCACCTTTCCAAGAAAATTATGCTGAAACTTCTCACCAAGAAGACCTTGAGATAGACACCCAAATCAAGCTAATGGGGTTAGATGATGAAGAAATTGTTTTTCTAACTCAGGATGATCAAGAATTATACATGCTGCAATAGTTATAGACCCAAACTGGAGAATCTTTCGACTATAAGCAAGGGTATGACTCTGCTATTTTCGAAGTGCATAAATAGTACAATTTAGGAAGCAAAAAGAACATTGATGTTCCTGATCAAAATAAAAAATAGTGCTTAACTAGCCTAAGAAGGTAAAAGCTGAAAATCAGAATCCTCAAGTTACAAAAACTTTACAAATCCTTTCTAGACCACATCGAAACCCTCCCAGTCCCAACATTGAAGATGTAACTGATAACCAACCTTCTAATGAGAAACCTTCCACTTCAGTCCCCCTCAAGGGAACAGTGGAACAACCTTTAGAAATTATATTAGAAAATCCAAATAGAAACACTCTGAACAAGGGCACGGGTGAGATCAAGGTGGAATGGGACCACGAAGGGGTCGAGGACAACTAATTTGTTACAATTGTGGAGGGCCAGGACATTATGCCCATGATTTTACAAATCCAATGAGAGAATCATGTTTATATTGTGCCCAGTTTGATCATGAAACAGAGGACTACTCCACACTAATAGGAATGTTGCATGATAAAGGAATACTCCAGCCTCCCCCGACTTAGAAATTGCAAATGATGAGGTGTAAGCCACGTGAGGAGGACCTGAATATAAACATCACGCTCTAAAGTAGTATCACGATAGGAGATGACAAATGTAAGTAGCCAGAAGAAAGTTCCTGGGTTTGCAAGGCTCCAACAAAGGAAACAAAGTTTGATTTGGAGCACGTGAAGGAGACATTCATGGAAGCTAAGAAGAGCTTCACGGAGGCCTCCACATTAGGTAGTAAAGACAAACTAGAACAAGAGATGGACCCATTAATGCTTAGTACCTTTTTGGAGACATGTATGAAGATGTTGCGCGATAGAAAGGCTGTGAAGGGACTTCAAGAAATCATCACTAGATGCACTGGATCAGGGGAACCGCACGTAGTCTAGAAGTTCAGGAAGCACATGATGCGAACAGGAAGGGAGATGAGATTGACAGCGCAAATTGGTAAATATGAAATGGATCAAGTGATTCTGGATTTAGGATCGATCACAAACGTACTACCAAAGCAGACATGGGAATGCATGGGTAATCCCGCATTGCAATGGTCTCCTATTTAATTGAGAATGGTGTACCAGTAAAAGATCCTACAGATGGGTAGACTGCAGGGAATAGCGGTAGACATCGAAGGTGCAAGCATGCTTGCAGATTTCAAAGTGATAGAGATTGTTGATGATAGAAATCCCTATCCCTCACTACTGGGAATAGATTGGGCTACTGATATGAAGGGAGTGATAAATCTAAAGAAGTGCAAGATGATTTTCAAGAAAAAGTCATTGCACATAGTGGTACCTTTAGACCCTGTGAAGGATTGCGTTACATAGAGCTAGTGCACAACGACGAGGGTGATGATGATCTAGATTGTATCTACAAAATAATCACTCAGGAATAGGATTGGGTGAATCCTACAGTAGATGATAGGATTTCGTGGGAGCATGAAAGCTCCTACACATCAGATTTGGACAAGGAAATAGAACGATGGCAAAATCAGTTGCACAATGTAACCACACTCAATTGTGTTAAAATTGGAAACTAGGGCCAAAATTCATGTGGGTCATCTTATTCATGGCTGATAATATTTTCATTAGATTCCTCTTGTCGAGAGGTGTAGGATTGATATAAATATCATCTGATTCTGATAAGTATTCATGGAGATATGAATTTATTTTGATTATGGAATTATTATCAAGTCGGCCTACAACTCATGTAGGCTCAAAATCCCAACAGTCGCATCTATTCAAACACCAAATTTGTATATAAATATAGGAGGAATTTTCCTAATTTGGACTCACTCATATCATCACATCGTTATCTCTCTACAGCACAGAAAAGGGTCTCTCCCTCACACATGTGAAGCTGGAAGCCGCTGAAACTGAAGCTGCAACTGCAGAAGTAAAGTTTGACCTACATGGACTAGAACATCTCCTCATCTAAACTATTCTATAGGTTCATTTGAACCTCCTTTGAAAGTTATAACTTTTAGTAGTGGAATCAAGTCAGTCCGACAGATGGTTTGCAAGATATCGACTGCCCTAGTTTGAAGGAAGCTGCTGAAACTGAAGCTACAACTACAGAAGTAAAGTTTAACCTACGTGGACTATAATATATCCTCATTTTAACTACACTATAGGTTCATCTGAACCTCCTCTGAAAGCCACAATTTTTGGTGGTGGAATCAAGTCAATCCGACAAACGGTTTGCAAGATATCGACTACCCTAGGTTGAAGGAAGCTGCTGAAATTGAAGCTACAACTCCAGAAGTGAAGTTTGACCTGCCTAGACTAGAAGATCTCCTCATCTAAACTACATTGTAGGCTCATATAAACCTCATCTATAAGTCAAAACTTTTGGTGGTGGAATCAAGCCGATCCAATGGTCAGTTTGTGAGATATCGTCTGCCCTAGTTTGATGATGAAGCCGCTGATGCTGATGTTGTTGATCTATGGTTTGACATTGCTGATATAAAACAGATTTATTGTACTATTTCTCTCTGCTGAATTATTGGAGATAAAAGAATGTTTGATCAAAGGGTTTTCCCACACATTGTGGGGTTTGTCCCTGGCTAGCCGCTACATCTTGTGTCTCTTGTCTTGGCTTGTTTTATGTTGATCATTTAATGTTCTATCTGCACTTTACTTTATGTACATGTGATTGCTAATCTGTGGAATATAATAAGAAAAATAAGTAAAATGTTATAAGCACAGAGCATACCATAACTTAACATGGTATTAAAGTTGAGGTGAAGACAAAGCCCAAGTAAGAGCAAGAGCAATCACTAAAGAGAATATTAGCAAGGCTATCCTAAAAGAACTATGAGGTCCTCAACACTCTTTCCTACCAAAGACAAGCTCCGTGTTGATAATATTGTTGAGTCTCTATCAAATGCATCCACTACTGCCAGGAACAAATGGAAAACTAGAGAATTCAAAACAAAGAAGACCATCCAGAACTCTATCGACAAGCACTTGGTGGCCTACATCTCCAACCTGAACACCTCCAAGGAAATCTACGATAGACTAGTGAGTTTATTTAAAGTTAATGATGCATTCAAGAAGAAATAAGGGTAGAAGAGCAAGAAATGGCCATGTCTAAAGGTCCTCCTGCTGCCTTTTCTTCTCATGCTAAGAAAATAAATAATTCTAGGACTAAATCAAAAGGAAAGGATGGACCTAAGGATGGAAGAAAAGGACGATGTTACATTTGCAATAAAGCAAGTCACTATGCAAGGGAGTGCCCTGATAGAAAAGACTCACACTGGGACAATGATCAAAACCCCTCTGATGGCAATCAAAGGAATGAAAATTTCAATTGCAAAGTTAAGAGGTGTTATAGCTCCAAATCTCACTATTATGGTTTGTGATGCTGCACTCATGGCCCAGGGCAACCCCTCCTTCCAGACATGGTCCCAAATTTAAAAAACAGTGTTTTATTCCTTGTACGCAACATTTCCCTGAGTTAAACATGTGTATACACGGGTCTACAATACCCAACCCGCGTATATGTATTAAAACACTTAAAAATATATGAAAATCCTTATTTTTGGGCGGAGATCGCGGGTTTTACCTGCTGATCACCTGTTAGTGCCCGTGACCCAACTGTTCCCAACCAACTCCTAACTAAAAAACTACTTTGGGAGTGGTATAAAAAGACATCAAAGGGAAGGCCTAATGGAGGAGAGAAGAGAGAGAAAGGTTATT